>VYXD01013463.1:1226707-1254513 GCA_013397195.1 Hylia prasina
CTCTTCTTGGAGTTGTACAGGCTGGGGTCCTCCTCGGAGGGGCCCGCCGGCCACTGCGGCTGCCCGCACAGGCTCTTCTGGATCTTCTTGATGCCCAGGTGGGCGATTTCGAGGATGTTGAGGAAGAGGGAGACTGCGGCGATGCTGTTCATGAAAACCATAAAGATGGTCTTCTCTGTGGGTCGGGACACAAAACAATCCACCGTGTTAGGGCAAGGGGGCCGAGTGCATTTGTAAAGGGGGGACATGTGAAACCCGTATAAAAGATACTGACCTATCATAAAGCCCACTTCAACCACCGACCGGGTCAGGATATGTAGGACATAGGTGCGCAGCAGGGACCCTCTCAGGGGTGCTTTATTCACTTTCTTCTGCTCCTCCAGCTTACGCAGTTCTCTCTCCACTCTCCTGTGCTCCTCGAGCATGGGCTCCAGGTCCTCGAGCTGAGCCCGCAGGTGGGCTTTCCTGCGCTGTCGCTCTTTCTCCAGTGCCCTTAGCCTGTAGAGCGCATGGCCCATGTACACTAAGGATGGGGAGGAGACAAATATGATCTGCAGTACCCAGTATCTGATCAAAGAGATGGGGAAGGCTTTGTCGTAACAGATATTGTTGCAGCCAGGTTGCTCTGTGTTGCAGATGAACTCGGACTGCTCATCATCCCAGACATCTTCAGCAGCCACTCCCAGCACCAGCATCCGGAATATGAACAGGATTGTGAGCCAGATTTTGCCAACTATGGTGGAGTGGATGTGCACTTCTTCAAGGATGCTGCCCAACAAGTTCCAGTCCCCCATGGTCAGAAGTTCATTTCTGGAAAAAAAAGAAAAAAAAATTATTTTCTCGCAATGATGGATTTCCTTTGAAATGGCCATGTTTAGTTCATTTTTTGTTGTTGTTTGGTTTTGGTTTGGGTTTTGTGGTTAGATTTTAATAAGTGTGTTTTAGATATATTCTTCTGGCAGCTGGAGAGCTCTTGAAAGTTCATAATTATTTTCTACTTGCTGGGTCTTTAAATTAATTCAAACTTCTTGATTACTGGTCAAAGATGCAAATATGAGATTATTTTAAGATTAAGAGAGATTGATTTCAGCTGTAAACCACAGCACTTAGTAACTGCCCACAGTTTTATACTATTTTCTTCCTACTAGAAAGGAAATTACTTTTTTTCCCACCTTGAAAATCCTCTGCCAACTACAGTTTAATTCTACACCCACTCCATTCCACATTAACTATGGATTTGCCATAGTTTTGCCATAATAGATTATGTTCTTGGTTTTAATTTATTGGATAAAGTTTTGAGAAGTGTCCTATAACTGTGACTTTAAAAAAAGTTTCACTTTTTTACCCCAAGGTAGTAGCAATTTTAGTGCCATCCATCCCATATTTTCCCATGTACCTGGGTTCACAAATTTCTCTTGGTTTCCTAAAACTACAAATACGTAGCTGATTTACATGTGGCTGTACATTTGCAGTCTCAGTTCTAGGATAATATCGATAAACTGAGTGCTACTAGGGTTAATACCTTTATTTTTATGCATCAAGTTTTACTGCATCTTCATTATAAATTTTAACATGTGAGATAGTGAAATCAGAGCAATGTGGAGGCTTTTAACAGTGAGTGTGCAAAAATCTTTTAACTACCTCTTTCCCAGAAACTGATTCTCAAGCAAATTGCTCTATGTTCTGCTTGATTTACAAGCTGCTTCTTTTGAAGCTTTATTTTGGAGCTTCAGGTAATGTGGGGAACTGAAATGTAAGATATTTCACTGTTTATTTGTGAATCAACTGCATGTTTGGTGCTGTGTCCTTGGAACTTTTTCTACTAATATAGCAATAAATTACTGAAAGCAACTGGGATCATATCTACCTTCGGGTTTGCACTTGAATTGTTTTATGCTACAATACTTTCAAAACATCTCACTAAACCACTACCTTTAGTAAAGTGCAATTACTAAGATTTTTTTTGAAAATGTCTGGTTAATGTGCCAAAAATCTTGTCTGTATTTAAATGATAGTATAGCTGGGTGATATCACCATTATTAACATGGTTTGGTTCATGACATGATCCCAGGTAGTTCAGTTTTGCTTCAAGGCTGTATTTATCCATACTGCAAGTAAAAATTTCCAGTTGTAACCAGCAGTGAAGTCATTCTCAGCAAAGGCATCCTACAGACTTTATTATTATGATTCTGGGACTGTTTATTGTCTGCAAATTTGAATTTTCACACATGGAACTGGCTAAGAAAACATATCTAGTCAAGCAATTTCTTAGGTGCTGTTATACACTCAGAGCATCTTGTTTCCCCACTCCTTCCCTCCCACACACCTCATTGCAATGAGACACATGAGGAAAACAAAGTCAGCAATAATTATTGTAGTCCAAAGCAACAGTTAAGCAAAGGAGCTTTAGGTATATTTGCTGCCTTGGCAAATGGCTGATCCCTCACAGAAATTGATTGACTCAGCAAAAAACCCCAACCAAACCACAAAACCCGGAGTGTGATGCTACAATGTAAATTCAGGGATAAATATGTTTTAATCCCAAAGAGGAAATTCTCTAGCAGTAGAAACTGTCATTGTCTGTTCTGGAACAGAAAGTGGACATAACTATTTGGGGCAAGGGAGGTGTATAAACATATCACTCTGGCTCTACACAGTTTTGTTTCTTAAGTTGTTTTTACCAGCGTTTAAATAACTCTATCCTCACTGTTGCTTTATAAAAGCCAGCAGAGGAAAGGAATGTAATTGTAGAAATGGTATAATTCATCCTTTATACCTCTATAACCTTTGATACCAGGACACTTCCCCTCAGCTCTGCACTGGTAGAACTGCAGTACAAATAACAACACAGTGAATGCTGTGTATAAAATAAAGAAGATAGTTTAAAGCCACAAAAGCCAGCATTTCTAAGAAATCAGCCCAAAATACTTCACAACCTTGCCATAGCGATGTGCTTCTCATTTTTCCATTTTTTCTCCCTCCCCTGGTTTTAATTGAGTTCTGTGTAACAGAATAATTTCAGTTTACTGTAAGACAGTAATCTTAAATATCAATGATATCATTGTTTCCAGTTTACTAGTAGACTAGAAATTCTAGTAGTGCAGCCTATTCTATACTACTAGCATTGTAGACTAGAAATACACCATTTTTAGTATAGAAAGTACCTGAGACCTTTCAGGTATAGAAATACCTGAGACCCTTCTCATTATACCATCTTCGTGTCTGCTCAAGTATTTTTATATGGTTATTTCAAACAATAAAAATTCATGCCTATAATCAGTTAGAACCAGATGGAAATCCACCATTTCTTCTGGTGGAAGTTCCTTTATTTTTTGATTTTGTTACTTGTTTAAAAATCATCTTGTCATTTGCCACTATTCAGATCACTTCTATGTTACATTCATGCCAGGTTTTCATCAGTTGAGGTATGAAAAAGCAGCATTAAACTTTAAATTTCTTGTCAGAAGTTAAATGTTAAGATGCAAATACTCGTGGATTTAATTTGCATTGCTTCAAGTCTGACAGGCATCTGCCCGCTACGTACTGCCCTAGGAAGAATTATTTTTTGCCACTTACCTTAGGAGAAAGCCTTTGGTTAGTCTCTTAGAGCATTGCAGAAGGAGCATGTAGAACTGCTAGTTATTTCTCAGAGAACTCTCTTGGAGAGTCCTAGGACATCTCCTTTTTTTTCCTTTTTTTTCTTTTCCCCAAGAGCCAAAGCATAGATGTGGTACACTGAATGGGCTTCTCAGCTCTATGTAGCTGGATGCTAAGATCGCTCTGTCTAAACTCCTGCAGAGTTTAAAAATCATGAGATGATAGGATGGTGCCTCTAGTCAAAATTATCATGCAATTATTTTAGTCAGTGGCATCTAACAAAGCCATTCCCCCAAGGCTTAATCTGTACGGCAGCAGTTTGTAACGTCCCTATGCCTTGTTTTAGTCAGTTCTTCGAACTT
The DNA here is from genome assembly GCA_013397195.1 of Hylia prasina. NCBI lineage: Eukaryota > Metazoa > Chordata > Aves > Passeriformes > Sylviidae > Hylia > Hylia prasina. The sequence continues at coordinate 1,230,667 of VYXD01013463.1, forward strand.
TACATCTCCACCCAGCTCCCAAATGAAATTTTATTTTGTAAAATGGCTAAATAGGCAGCCTTTACAGTACAATAGAGTCTTACATTTTCTTTACATTCCATTAATTTTGCTTTGAATCAATGCTCGAGGATCGATCGGTCATGTCCGATTTCATACTCTGCTGCCTGGTGAGTTAATTTAGGATGTGTTAGACTGAACCTTTGAAAATGGAGGCCACAGGAACTAAGACTCAAGTCTTAAGTTACCAACACAGGCTTTCAGCACAGTAACCCTTCACCAGCTGGGTTGCATAATCATCTTCAAGTCCATTCAGAACTGATATCTATGAGAAACAAGGTTTAAAAAAGGAAGGTGAGTTGTCAAAATGGTATTTTGTGAGAAATTGGAGACAGCAGAACTGAGTTGCCAATACTAAGACCTTCTACTGCCTACTCCTGCCCAGGCCCAGGCTTAAATTTTATGGAAATTCCAAATACTTGCTTTTTCTTCTCTTGTTGTGGAACTTCTGGCCCTTTTCTTCCATTTCATAAGGCACATGTATGATTTCTATTTCAGACTCTTCTCCCTGAAGATAATCCTACTAACCAGTGGCCAGTTCTCAAATGACAGTTGTCTCACCTCTTCTTTGGAATTATCTCTGGTTTATGCATCACTGCATCCTTCTCTCTCGCACAAGCTGTACGTCTCCTGAAAATCCTGTTTGAATATGCCTTCAGAGCCCTGCCCTGCAGCAGATGAGGTGGCTGCAGCACCTTTCCTCTAGCCTCAGCCCACCACAGCAGATGTATGGTTCATGCACACATTACAAACAAATGGTTTGGGGGCAGTAGGACTACGTTTTTCACCCCCGAGAGGTGTGTTAATATTCATCCGAACCACCCATACCTCCACAGGCCTTTCTCATCCCTATACTCTCACATACCTGTCATTGTCATTTTATTTTCATGTCTCTTCTATCTAAATCTGGTCACCAAGTCCCTAAAGCTTTTCTTTGCTGCTTCAGCTGTCTCAGACCTTCAATTCAGACCTGAGTCCTCTGTGCTGTCTCATCAGATGTTGACCTGACATCTCCAGCAGCTTCCACAGTGCCCAGGTGATTCCCAGGAGCACCCTCTTTACCTCTGCTGGCTGTGAAAACTTGAGAAAAGACCAAGAGCTGCAGCATGTATGATGCGTCCATCCTGCCAGAGAATGAGCTCTGTTGTTCACTGCTGAAGCAGCTCAATCTGGGCCCAGCACATTTCTGTTCCATCCCACCTGCCCCTTGATGGGTCCAGAATCACGGGCAGCCTACTTCACTCTGCCCTCAGAGCAACCTGGTCTAAGGTTTTGGTTTTCTCAGGGGACAGGGCAGGTGACAGTGGGCTGTTCAAGGACAATTTTTTGCATTTCTGCTTTAGCAGAAGAATAATTAATGTTGTTAAAGTACTGCTCATACAAGCTTGTTAATGGATCATACGATTAATTGTGCATGAAAGGGAAGCAGGGTGAGGGCACAAGGATGGTGATGTTTGCATTTGGAGAGAAGCAAGGATCTGATGCCTCAGGACACTCCCTTGCTATAAGCATCTGCCATAGACAGAATCAGCTTTGAGTGTGACAGCAGGCTGTGTGTGGATGTGGTGGGAGGGAATATATCCTGCAGATCAAAGAGATGGGACCTTGGCCAGTGGTGACTGGAATAGGCAACTGTGAGAAGCAACACAGTGGGAAGCAGCGTATCTTCACGCCTGGACCAGGAGTGACCTCCCTGCTGGGAAGCAGAGATCCAAGGAACATAGTGCTGGGGCAGGAGCTATCACAACTAAGGAAGGTTAAAGGTCTGGTCCTGGTGGTTATTCAATAAACTCCAGTACCCAAATCAGTATGGGGCATTTACTCTGTCTTGTGTGTGACAGCAGGATTCTGCACCTGGGATGGGGCGACCCTGGATGTACATGCAGACTGGGGAATGAGATGCTGGAAAGCAGAGCCACAGAAAGGATCCTGGTCAATGGCATGTTGAACATGAGCCAGCAGCGTCCTGGCAGCCAGGAGGGCCAACCCTGTCCCGGGGAACATCAGGCACAGCATCACCAGCCAGGCAAGGGAGGGGATTGTCTCGCTCTGTTCTGCACTGGGGCAGCCTCACCTCCAGTGCTGGGGGCAGTTCTGGGTGCCACAGTATAAGAAAAATACTCAGCTATAGGAGAGAGCATCCAAAGGAGGGCAACAATGATAGTGAAGGGCCTGGAGGGGAAGCCAGCTGAGGTCACTTGGTCTGTTCAGCCTGGAGACCTCATAGCAATCTCCAGCTTAGTGAGGGGAAGAGGAGGGGCAGATGCTGATCTTTTCTCTGTGGTGCCCAGTGATAAGATGCAAGGAAATGGCCTAAGTTGTGTCAGGGAAGGTTTAGGTTGGATGTTAGAAAACTTCATTGTTCAGAAGGTAGCTGGGGACTGGAACAGCCTTTCCCAGAGAAGTGGTCACAGCACCAAGCCTGACAGAGTTCAAGAAGCATTTGAACAATGCTCTCAGGCAGAAGGGGGGCTGTCCTGTGCAGGGCGAGGAGTTGGATCCTTGTATATCCCTTCCAACTCAGGACGCTTTTTGATTCTAAATTAGAAGTGCCAGCTAGTACACAGTAAGTTCTTCTAGTATTAGGTGCAAATACAGTTTTTAGAGCATTGCAGGTTTTGACACTCTTGTCAGGGACTCACACATTTGAAAAACAGAAAAATATGTATGTGGGAACTAATAGTAATCTAACACATACAGCAGCATTTTCTTGTACTAATACTTTACAATTCTGACATCACAACAAAGCCAGCAGTACAGGTCAAAACCACTTCAAAGTGCACATGGTTTCTGCTGTCTCACCGAACCCTTCACAACAGGCTGCAGCCAAAGCAATTCAGGTATGGGCATAATGAAATGCAAAGATGAGACTACAGAATTTCAGCTTTAGCCTAAACCACTAACCTGGTACAGTGCACCCGCACTGTCTAGAAACACCTTGGCTTATTAAAAAAGTCACTTCACTTGAACTTCTTTTTCTATTTTACTACAGACAAATATTACCATTACTACTGGTACTAACTTGCTCCTTCTGGAGCAAGTTACCTTTCACAGGAACCAGCCAGCCACCCCTGAAACTTTATCTGTCTTTCCTAGCAAAGCCAATTCCACTCCTGAAATGCCTCTTGACTGATTTCATAGATTCTTCTAAGAAATCCTTAAGACTGTTCCTCAGCATGTCTTATTACTGCTGCCTCCCTTCATGAAGACAAATTGCTAAATATTATTCTGCATCTGGTTTTAGAATGAATACAATTAGAGGAAAGCTTTAATGGGAATAGCTGTGTGGCTGGATTGGTATCTAAGAGAAGTGTCCTGAGATAAGACAACTGTTGTATGTACACCTTTAGCTGCCAAGATACATTGCCTTAGAGAGAATCTCTCAAAATTCAATGCACAATGCCCCATGATTTCACTCTCATGCACATCCCCATGAACCCCACTCTCTGAATTTAAACTCTGGAAAATTTTTGCATACTCACATCCATTAAACATATGTAAAACATATGTATATTGGATAGGAGTAGACCTGTTCTTCAGGAGCAAGTTGGAGTAAGACTCTCGAAGGACCACCCCCTACACTCTTCCAGTGAAAGGTCCTGGACACGAAAAGGTCTTTCTCCTTTGTAATATTCCACTCAACACTAACCCTATGTTTCCAGAAAAAAGATTAAGGTTGTAGGTCCTGTTTCATAAGAGGCTTAAGGGTTTTATGTAGTTTGTGAAACTCTCCAATTTCCAGTCACATTCACTAAGAAATAAGTAGTATGTACTCAGAGCAGTAATTACAGCAGAGCAGCAGCCGACAACTTCCATGTTTATTGGCCAGAACATCAACATAGCTACTCACTTATACAAACTAAGAGAAGTAAATGTTAATGCTGCTTCACAGCATGTGTAGTTGCCAAGCCATTAACCAACAGTACTAGAAAATATTTTGATTTACCTGAGGTTTCACAAAGAAGACTGTAGAATTACAAACAGTACATTTGGCATATGTATCAAAATTCTTGTTGGAGAAATAAATTAAAAACAATGGTACAAAACCACTCCAAGCCAACTTTTGTTCAACAAGAACATGTGTGTGAGTTTTACAGTTTTATTTTTTGTATTGCTCTTACAAGTAAGCAAACTATTTAGTTTATACAAAATAAACCTGTAGTTTTATATAATTAAAAAAATCATCTTTGGCTAAACAAAGCTCTATTTTTATACATATATTTATATATATACAAACATCAGATATTTTACATGACCACATAGGAACCTGTACACATAGATACAATAGAGAACATTAACCAAGTTCCACACTTTACAAAAAAGGAATCAAAGTCAGATTCAAAACAGTAAAACCCTGCCCCCATCACCTACACAGATATGAAAGTAAGTAAACACAGATAAGGAATAAACAACTTTGCAATAAAATACTGCCTGCCTTTTTTGACGCAGAGAGGAAGCACTTAAGTGGAGAGAAGTGACTTCCCTCAGTGCCTTCAGTACTGTGCATGTGTTGATCTATAAGGATATGGTTAAAAGAATACTCTTAGGAGAGTCTGATTTTTCCACACATATGAACACTTTTCTGCAAACTGACTATTCTGAAAACAGTTTCAGTTAGATTTACGTCTCCAACAAATGAACAATTGTCACAAATGTTTGTTAAGAACAAGCATGGGTTGGTGCACCAATCCCCCACTGAAATTACCAGGCACTGCCAGCGTAGCATGGCAGGTGAGATCTGATCATTAAAAGCAAGCATTTCAGAAGCAAGCAGGAAAGATGGAAGACTGCCAGAACTGACATCATCACCCACTCAAGTTGTTCCTTGTAACAGTTTCCAGAGCACTGCCTAAAACAAGGACAATGCACTGTTTCCGAAGCACATTCCACAGGTCACATGTGCAACACCCCAAAGGGGTCAGTGACAACATCACTGACAAATTATCTGATGGTTTATTAGAAAGAAGTCTGTCCCATTAGTTGGAGAAGGAACAAAAAACATGCTGACATTGAAGAAATGGTCACTGGACTCTGAAAAAGAGCCAATTCAATCCAAGTTGAAAGGCAATGCACTTAGGTGAGGGCTATTAAATGAAGTCCAGCTGAACTCAGCAGATGCTCTGACTGAATAAAGACTACAGGATTTCTGATCCTCCATACAAAATAAAACCTAAAAAATCAATGAAATCATTAAATAAAATCCCTTGCAACTTCCAGGGATGTTTCTCAGAGAGAAGAAAAAACAAAACCTTTTTAGAAATTTGGAATAAAACAGCAGTATGTATGAGACGTGTGTGTAAATATATATATACACACACACACTTTAGGTATGTTCTAGTAAAACTGGAAACAGTTATAACAGATTTTTTAAAATAGAACATAATGAATTTCTAATGCACTAAACAATTTGTAAAGATAGCTGCAATTGCTGTCAAAACATGCCAAGTTGACAAGCTTTTGAAAACTGCCTGTTTTTACAGAAAAGTTTTGCTTCTGGTTAGTAAGTACAAAGCCACATTTTATGAAACTGTAAAGGTCTGTTTCTAAAATAATTTTTAAAAGAAAATCACTTCTCAATATTTTTTTTAACAAAACAGACTGTTTATTATGTTGAAGACCTAAATGAAGTACCTTTTCCAGATGTAATTTGGAACAGAAAAACATAATGGCCTTTGCAGAGTAGCATTCGTGTAAAGTAACATTTACGCTACCCTGCACACTGACTATTGTGAAAACAGATTCTGTTAGATTTACACCTCTAGTAAGTAAACAATCGTCACAAATGTTTGTTAAAAACAAGCAGCAAGATCCACCTATTCCTGAGCAACAGAATTCAATCACTAGATAAGTAACTTTTGACATCATTGCCCTGCCTAATTTTAAAAGAAAAAGGCCTCACTTCTTAAAATATGTTCCACAGTCATCAAGATGACCTACTTGTCATTTTCCAGGGTTATCTACCAACTGGATTCCAAAGCACTCTTACTTTTTAAGGTCACAGTTCAACATCAGCACACAAAGAACTGCCAACAAGTGAAGCCAGAGCCACCTCTCCCACACTTGCTCCTGTCTCCACTCACAGAGTACCTTTAACTAATAGGAGATGACCCACTTGAAATGATGCTGCCCCATGTGCAGTGTTCAAAGCCCTTTCTTTCCTAGCCACTTGGTTTGTGAAGTTTCCTCTGTTATCCTGTTAAAGAAGTTTAGAGGAAACTCAGACAAGTAAATAACTAATAGTGCACTGGATTTACCAAACTCAGTAATTCTGACTTGGACACCTCCCCTCAATCCCACCATATGAATGCAGTGGCTCCAGTCCATCCCTGCAGGTAACAACGAAGTCCTGTAACCATGAAGCAACTTGGTTTGACTCTACTTGCACTTGGATTTCTTGAACAGCTTCATTAACTGCTTGAATCTTTCTGAAACCTAATGAAGGGGAAGAAAAAAAAAAAAAAAAAAAAAAAAAAAAAAAAGACAAAAAAAAGACATATTATTAAGGCCCCTGATTTCTGGGTCTACCAAGACAGATTGATCTGACATCAAGTTTATTTAAGACCACCACTATTTGCTTCCAAGAAATTTTACTAGGAGAACTTTAGGAGCACCATTAACAGATAAACTTGATCTAGGAAGTCTAACTACACCTTTCACATTTGAAATAGTTTCCAGGTTAATCTAAGACAGCTAGAGCCAACACAGATTTAACAGAGGTCTCCCTAAAAGTAGGAAAAAAAATGAAGGCTTCAAAGCCAATTAGCCTTGAATTTGCCACGCATAACCATGAGTAAGTTGCAAATGTAAAGACAAAAGCTTACTTTGTACTCCACAAAACTGTTGCTTCAGGTATTTTTTGCTCATCATGGAGAAATCTGCCTGCCAGGGATTTTACATAACTGGTCTGTAGATCGGAGTAAAAGTCTTTTTGCTGAACATAGCTGACATAGTGACCTCATTCAGCTCTAAGACAGTACTTTTTATTGCTGTATACATACTGCTACAGCATATTGATGATCCACCAAACTAACTGGGAAGAGAGGCATAAATGCACAGATAACATTGTTTTATCCAACCAGCCACCCCAACAACTTTTAAACCCCATAAAAACTCTAAAACCATACAGCAAAACATCCTAAAAGCCAAATCTCAATCATGCAGGATTTCCTAATGGAGTCAAATGTGTTTCTTCCTTTCTAGATTTGCAGGTTACAGATTAAGGAGCAATTCAACTCAAATTATATGCAAATCTCTGGGAATATTCCACATTAATTTGGTATTTGTATCTCTTGAAACTTTTACATTAAAAACTGAAAGGGAAAAAAGAAACACCTTCATTAAAAATGTCCTTTCTGCACAATCATCATACTCCTTCTCAACTCTAAATTGAATCTGTTTATAATTTATTAAAGGTGTGCAAAGGCTTCAGGCCTCTCAAAATTGCCTTTCTTTATCTAAGTGCTGATCCAACAAAACAATCCTGTTGCACCTAGATTAAGAGTGGAGCAGTTCCAATGTACCAATCAAACAGGTACAGAGGAATCCCCATAACACCCCTATAATGTGTGTTTTTAAGAAAAAACAACTGGTGGAATCTAAGATTCTTTTTTTCAGGAATTGCCCAAACAAGACATGAGGAAAAGAAAATTACAGATTTGCAGAAGATCTCCAAAGATTTTTGTTCAACTGCAATTGTAAATGTAAGAATATTGCTGGTAACACATATAAGAATGATCACCACCTACCTGATTTGGGCTTTTGTTCAGCCTAGTGGCCAAGGAAACAAAGGTTTTGCTTGATGGTCCTTTTCTCTGACATTCCAGTAAAATTTCTCGGTCATCATTTCTACACCAAAAATGCATTTTAAAAATATTAATACATATAGTCATGTACATGTACATAAACAAAAGAATACATATAGGCATATATAAAATTTGGAGTATTTCCAAACTACAGAATACAAGTTCAAACAGCAGCAACAAATTTGTGGAGGATCATTTCTTCTACCAGCACAGAGTAACAGAGTCAGTACGAACAAGTGGTAGTGGAGATTATCCTCCCCTACTAGGAAGAGCAGGGTTGTTACAATAGAGCTAGCCCCAAGCTAAAGTCAAAGAGTTTTAAGCTTCTAAACGAGATATTTAATGGCACTAAAATTCAACAGGGGTCAGCAGTTCCAGGTGCACATGCCTCAGTTTGCATGGCTGAACAGCAGCTTTCACATAAGGCTCACTGATGTTCAAAGATAAACTAGAGAGGTGTTTGACTCCTCTAAGTGGCTTCAATGTAACAAACTTACTCAGAGCACATCTACTGTTCACATGAGAATAAAAAACCAGGAGTCTATTCTGAAGTGTGTCACCAATTTTCTGTTTGTTTCATCAATGAATTTAAGCAAAATGTGTATAGACAGTAATTTTACTTGATTGAAACCTGTCATACTTCAATGAATTATATTTATTTTCTTCAATTTCAAAGAAATATGCAATGACTAGTTATTTAAGTAAACGTCTTTGTTTTTTAAAAGATAAACAAAAATGTGGAACTGAAAACCTGGTCATATTCATACTGTAAGTCTCTTTCTATCTTGTTGGCTTGCACATTTAAAAAAAAAATCACACTAGCTTTTGCTGTCTTTTTTCCATGGAGGAATTGATTTTCTTTTAAAATGCTACCGAGAAACTTACTTTATATCTGAACTATAGTTTAGAAAACTCTGTCCTGAAAATATTTGAAGCTCTGTTATAAAGTGTTGATTGTATCAAGCTCTAGCAAGAACAGCAAAATCTGCCAACTGTAGTTTCTTAAAAATAAGAATACATCACAGTAATTTTGCATGTATTACTGACACATACAGCCATCTCATTTGTCACCCACATCCTACAAACTGGAATATTTTGAGTTGAACGGTTGACTGGTACATTTCCACATGGAGCAGATCAGACCCGAAAACAGAAAACTGCTTGCTCTCATGCCTTCCTTCAGAGGGGGAAATCTTTAGCTGCTCTTCACCAGTCACCAATGCCTCACAGGAACATCAAAGATCTCCATCCCTTACCAAGCCTGGCTGGAATTTTTGGATAGAAAAAATAAACCAGGCAGGGGAAACAATAAAAACATACAGTGCATTACAGTAGGTCTTGTTATCTCGGCACATAAGCTTTCAAAACAAAAGCCAAGAGGACTCTTGCTTTGGGAGATGTGGGTAAGTGATGGACATGAACCTCCCAGAGCAATCCTGCATTGATAAAAGGAGGCTCCCATTCCCCTTTTTAGAGAAGGGTATAAAGCTACCAAGTAACTTTGATCATTATCTAAATATTCTTTTCTTCCCTCTTTTCAGTGTTTCATGTAGTTTAAAAAAACCCTAGAGCAATCAAGCAGATCAAATCAGAAATTACCTTGTCCAGGAAACTACTACTTCTCCCTTCTTTTTAATGATGTTTTTGGCATAGAGGCTAGGTGATGATGGAGATGAAGCCAAGGAAGAAGATTCTTTATCTTTATTCCGCTGTAGCTCACTCTTCTTACTGGAACATTGCTTGGGTGATGAATTTCTATCTTCAGACCTGATATTACTTTCATCACCTGCTGATTCAGTTCCTTTTCGTTGCCTTTTTGAATTGGAATTCTCTTTGACAGTCTCCTTTTTCCTCTTTTTATTAGTTTTATCATCTATACTTATCTGACACCCTCCATTAGTCTTTGTACTGGGTTTTGTTTCAAGACCACATTCACCTGCTACAGTCTCACTAGAAACCTCTTCTTTTAGGTCTATAGATGCAGCAAAGCACTCTTCCAGTTCTTCCTTTTTATCACTGACTTCTGAGTTTCCTGTTGAAGTTTCCTGAGTCCCATTATCTGCTCTGGATTCCATTGCATGACATGAAGTTCCACTAACAATACCATCTGTTATGCATGACTTCATACTGCATCCAGCCGGAAAAGAAGCTTGGGGTCTAACATGCATTTCATTTATGTTTTCAGATACTTTCAATTTCTTTGCCTCAGATTGCTCAGAGCCTTTATATGGGCTTTCATTGTTGTGGCTCTCTTTGTCTGAAGATTTTCTACACATTACAAGCAAGCCAGCAGTTTCTTCCTTTCCAATACTACTGGGTGACTCCTTCAGAGGCTGAGCTAAGGTAGGATTTTGTTCTTGCTCAGCGCTGACATGAGGCAAGTGATCCATCTTAACCAGATCTGGTTTGACCATTTCTTTCACGGTGGCACTCTGGCTGTCCCTTTCTTTTCCTCCAGTTCTCATTTCTCCTTTTCCAGTCTTGGCTAAGGATGCCTGTGCCTCCTTCACTGGAGCCATCTGATCAGAGGCTGGCGAGGCAGATGGCACTGCCCGCCGAATCTTTACAATAAAATGATCATTGGATTTCTCCATGATTACTGCTTGCATTGGTAGGCTGGGGCGACACTGAAAACCGGGGACAACAGGCCGACTTGTCCACGATGATGAACAACTTGATTTACTGCTTGAGTTGTCAGATTCTAAAGCCAAATGAATGTCTTGTTCAGTGGCATCCTCCTCTCCAAGAAGTGCATCTTCGCTGTAATGTGCACTAACAACACCCTCTGGAGCTGAGCTAGCATTATTCTCAGGTTTTAGGAAGCTGAGGTGAGCATCTGATTTCAAAGGTGATGGAATCGTTAAGGAAACAGCCAAATCTTCAAGGAGGATAGAAGAAATACACGATTTATTCTTCTGTAAATTGCATTCATCTTCTTTGCACGAAGCTGAGTTTGCGGAAACCTCAAACATACAACTCTCATCCAGCACATCTGGATCAACAGGCATCTGAGGTCTAGAGGCTAGTGAGGGAGCTCTTACAGGTGAAACAATAGTCCAACTAATATCCTCGTCCAGTTTACAATCCATGGATGCCTCCTTTGAAATCATGTCTTGCTCCAGTTCAGCAGCATTATCCCCGCATTTATGACTGTCTAAAAACTGTTTTTCTGGAGTCCTGAATTCACACTCATTTCTGTTCATATTGCCACCATTTTTTTCCAAGAGATCAGTACCTTGCAATAAGCTTTTGAAAATTTCACCCATTTGAGCATCACTTACCAGATTAAATGTAAGACTGGATGCTTGTTGTTCTGTGAGAAGCTCATAACTAAGATCAGACTTGTTAGCATCTCTGGACAGGTGGGCTCCTCCCTTTTCATGTTTAACACCCTTTAGTGGAGTAGGAGTGTTTTGTAAATTATTCTCTTTAGAGAAGTGAACTTTTGTTTGCGAATTTCTTGTGTTATCAATGGAATTAAGACATTTTGTAAAGGCAGTTTTTGGTGCACCTGTATTATTTTTCTCATCCACAGTTTGTTTTGAAATATATTCTTCAGGCTTTTGAGAACCATCTTTCAGGCACTTTCTTCTAGATCTCTGCACATCATTTTTATGACTGATCTTGTGGTTTTGCTTTCCGGCCCTTTCGAACTCTCCTTCCTCATCCTTATCTCCCACATCACATAACTTCATTATAATTCTCCGTATCTTGTCAAATAAGTAATCAAGCTGTTCATCTACAAATTTCCACAACTGTTTTTTCATATCTGATACTTGCTGGTCAAAAAGACGGTCCACTACTGCATTCTTTTTAACTTGCTTAAGTTTTGACTCTATAATATCACAGATATTCAATTTTAATGTATCACCTAATGCACACATCTTGGAAAAGTTCAAGTATCTTATTAATGCTGTAAAATTTATGATCCCAGATTCTATAATTCTGTGAAAATGCTGAACTGGGAAGTGTACTTTGAACTTCATATAACTTTTCCTCATCTGTTTTCGTATAGCTCTGAGCATCTGCATGATTTCTTGTATATTTGACGGCTCAACAATAACATGAACTATTTTTTCAAGACAAGCAATGCTCACAGTTTTGTTTTTCTTCATATTCTTTGAAGATCTCAAGGTCTGATTTTTATGCCTCTCTCTGCTCTTTTGTGCATTTACTTGCACAGAAACAATTTTTCCATTATCTTCACTGCAGTGCACAGTTTTATTATTTTGATTCTGCGGGCTGCTGGTCAAATTTCGTGTCTCAGAAGAAACTTTTGGTCTTGACTTTTTTGTATTTTCAGAGCCTCTCTCTGGTTTAGATTTTTCTTTATCTTCATCGCTACTTACGATTTCGCCTTCTTCTAGTTCATCTGAAGAGATACTTAGCCGAGACTCCATCTCTAAGTTTTCATCAGACATGCTAATTGGCTTTTGATTTTCTTTGTTTACCTCCTTTGACAAGTTCTTTGAGGGACAGATGACAACAGTACTTTCAGAAATTAAATCTATAATAAGAAAACAGTTTGCTAATCACCATAAAGAATGTAATTTTAAACACATATTTTCAGAAAAAACCTGCAAGATTCTCTTCTGTAAACTGATTATTCAGAATTGTTTGAACTCAGAAAGCCTGAGCTATAATGAGTTAGGCTGGTTTGCTTCAGCTGCTGCTAGTTTACTATATTTCTTTGAGCTTTAAAGGGCAAACTGAACTTTATTTTGAGCAAAATTTGAGATTTAAGGGGCCTCAACATTTCACCAAACACATGTGAACTATCTCACAAATAACTAAAAAGAGATGGTTTTAACTGCTATAACAATATAGCATAAACTGACATTTACATACAATAGGTGGCTTTTCTTTTCACAATTTCAAAACTATTACATATTGAGAACAAATGACCCATTAATATTTTAATAATCCTGTACTGAGTTACGCTCTGAAACATACAAAAAAAAAATTTCAATGTCGCTTTTCTAGTATGAAATCTAAACTTCCAAGAATTTTTGTTTCTTTAAATTGCAGCAGGACATTACAAGGAAGACTTAAATTCACAAATGCTTGAAAGAATATCCTATGTAACTTTTGCTTCCACAATTTCAGAGAAAAACCTAAAGAGATCTATGCAAAACTAGCCACAATTAAGAAATATGTATTTTTTTTTACTAAGTTAATACAAAACTCTTATTTCAACCAGTCTTCTGTCAGTAGTGACCAACTCCAATTTTTAGAGCACTAATATTCAAATGGCTAGAATCTTCACTGCAACATAAAATGCTTCCACTACTAACAAAAAGGACCACTCAGACATACACGGCTAAGAAGACACAATTTGTATTTTTCAGAAAGCAGTTAAAAGAAGTAATTTCTGCTTTCCATGAGTGGATCTTTTAAGTTTTATGTAGAAAATTAATTAGAATATACATATACAAATACCTTTGTTGTAAGTCTTCACAAGGCCTTTACAGGGACTTTCCATCTTCATCGCTTTAGTCAGAGGACGCACTGGACTGTTCAGTGGGCTGATTGCCCTTGGAATATACCTCAAGTGATTGAGATCAATGCTCAGTATTGAGCTGTCATCATCAACAGAAACTGGGTTAGCTTCCTTCTCTTTAGTTACAGGGCACATCTCACCACTGACAGAAGATGCTGTTGCAGTACTGTTATCAGTTAGGTCTGGCCCCAGATCACAAGTATTCTGGTCAACTAGTGGTTCATCCTTATCAGCTACCAGAGTTCTGTCCAATGAATGAGATGTATTCGTGTTAACCTCACAGATACTCTTTTCCTCAATGGGGTAGTCAACATTTTCTGCAGCCAGGTGATCATCACCCCTAGCTACTTCCATTAAAGAGTCTGGTTTCATTTCACTGTTATAATCTGCAATATCAGAGGACTCCAGGTTACCAGAACTTGTGGCTTCTGAGTCATCTAAGACAACACTTTGAGAGCCACACTGATCTGCAGAGCTTTCTGTGTCACCAGCCAGCCAGCCAGCCAGCTCTTTCTTCTCTGGTGCTGACTCTAGAAGGCCTCTCACACTTGCACTTGCAGGTTCAGGTTGTGCCACTTCTGCTGCTGGTACATAATCATCCTGCATCTTACCCTCTGTCACAGGCAGCTCTTCACACTCTGCCACATTCCCTGTCACGTCCAGGGGCAGAGATTCAGGGTGATTCAGACCTGTCATTGCTGCTGTTTTTACTGAGGCTTCCAATTCAACCGGATCACAAGCCTCTGCCACTTCTGATGGCATTTCAGTCTCCATCTCATCAGGAACCAGCACCTTTGCTGCTTCTAGCAAGGCTTGGGGCTGTGCCTGACCCTCTTCTGCTTCTGGTAAGGTTTCTAAGCTTGGTTCATCAGCTGTGACTGCTGGCAACGCTTCAGACTCTGCTGGATCTGCTGCTGCTACTTTCAAGGCTCCATTTTCAGAACTGACAGAAATAGGCAGTGCTGGTTCCACGTTGCTCTGAGCTGCACTGTCTAGAACTTGTAGTGCTGCAAGACTCTGCTCTGTGGGACCACAGTCTACAGGGTGGGCAGAATCAAAGAGTTCTGCTTGCAGTGTGAGCTCTGTACCTCCCTCACCAGTGGCCTTTTGGGAAGGCGTTTTAAGTCCATCTATTGCAGAAAGACATTGTTTCTTATTAGGAGAAAGAGTTAAATTTAGTTTTTCCATAAAGCTAAGTTTTAAGTCTTTGCTTTTTGGCCCAGTACGATTACCTTTCGTTTTGGGTACCTTACCATCTTTTAAGCCATCTGCTACTCTGGATGTTTCTTCCAGCTTACGGGATTTGCTCCTCTCATTTTTTGTAACATGTGTACCTTTCTTGGAGGCTTTTACAGATTGGTGAGAAAATTCTTTTGCAACTTTTTTTTCATTTCTAAAATGTCTATTTTCATCCTGATCCTCTCTGTCCCTTTTCCTTTTTTCTTCAGTTCTGTGTCTTTCTGATTTGGAATGTGCTGTTTCCCATTCATGTCTACTACTACTTTCCTTCAAGTGTGCATATTTATGCTCTCTGCTGTTGGAACTAGAAGGTGAAGTCCTTCCTTGCCGAGAGGTATGATCATCTGTTCCCCTGTCTCTCTTGCAGTCATTGTGTTTTACTTTTTTAGACTCTTCCACGCGACATTTACGTGATTCATGAAGACTTTTCGAATGTTCATTCTTGGAGTGTGGACTGCTTTCCCTACCAGGCCTCCTTGGTTGTTCTTGCAGCTTCTCATTTGGTTTATTTTTTTGGCCAGCATGTTTTTCACCTTTATCATGTGTTTTAATGTTGTTTTTAAATACATTTTGTAATCTCTCATCAGCATACAATTCACCTCTCGTTTGAAATCTGTCTTTACCAGCTGTCTGTTTCTCCCAGGAAGAAACACCCCTTTCTATTCTTCTTTCTACACTTGGAATGCATTTCAGTTTCATGTTCTGACTTTTTTGTTGCAACTCATTTTTACCAGCCTTTTCTGAAACGGTTTTCAGCTTCTGTTGAGGATCCAAATTCCCCTCCTCACTGTCACCATCACTTCCAGTGCTCTGATGTACTTCTCTTTTGTGTTTGTTGACATTTCCCCTACTGTGCTGTTCATTACTTTTAGTTTCTTTTCTTTCCTTTCTGTTATCCTTGTTGGAGGTATGGTCATAGCTCAGTGCACTCGTGTGAGTACCATCACTGCAGAGCTCTTCAGGAGGGTACCTCGGCAAAAGCGGAGTGTTCCTTTTTTCGGAGCCAGACTTCCCACTGTCCATGTTATGAGATGAGTAACTGTGGTATGCATCTTTTGGACAGTCGTTTTTCATTCTGTGGTCCATCTTCATGTTGTCACCAAAATCAGAAGGTCTAAATTGGGAATCTTTTGTTTTAGTTGATCCTGGAAGGTATGTTCTGCTGAAAATACTCCGATGGTTGGGAAATTCTGATAGCCTGTTTATAAAAAGGAAAAAAGTTATGTTATTTTTAAATTTATTTAAACATAACTACAGCCGCAATGAATCCATATATTTGTAAAAATTGTTACCACTTTCAATTTCAAGCTGAAAAAAAAAGGGCAATATACAAAGACATTTAATAATTTCCATCAGCACAGATAGTAATATAATTTATATATGTATTTTCCAAAAGAAATTCATCTAAAGAAAAATCAAGATTTATGAAAAAAATACTGTATTGAGCCTAGTTAACAATTTCAGTAATTCAAATTAGTATTTTATTGTCCAGCAATAAAAAGAGCTCTCCTCCAGGGGAAAAAAAAAAGTTATTCTTCACAGCATTAGTGATTTAAAATAATAATAATTTAAAAACCATCAGTAAGCAAATAAAATATATTTGGGACTTGTTGCAAGCTCCAGAAAACAAGTAGTACATTATGATAACCAAGCCTAATCAAGGCCACATGCTACTGCTGAGAAGTCATCATATTAAAAATAATTTAAAAAATCAAATTAGAAAGTGTGATTAATGTAATTGTATCCAAGCTGTGTTTGTTTGGTTTTGTCGTTGAGGGGCTTCTTTTGAGATTAACAATTCCTTGAGAGATACTAACTTTGAAATAATCTTTACACACAGATGTATTGCTTAAGAAAAGCTAATTTACTATAAACCATGCAGCAGACAAGGCATATTTCTAAGATCTCAAGGTGCCAATTTCCCCACAATTTTCCATGAGGGATGCCTCCAAATACCTAGATCAAATACCTTGTTCACAAACTTTCACCACCATCAGATGGTACTGCAACGGAGCTTGTAAATTATATAAAGTGGTCAAATATTCAAAACAAAAAAGTATTTTTCAAAGAATTCCGAATACTGCACACATTTCACACTGTGAAAATGACAGCTGTTGTGTGAAAGTTGATCAGCTGAAAGAATTACACATGTCAAAATCTCTTGACCTCCATGAGATTGTGCCTGGTAATTCTTGTATTTAGCAAAGAAACCTGCATAGTTTATATCCATGTAGCCTTTAGCACAGGAACATCAAAGGAACCTTCTTTACAACTCGTTTTGGTGCAAGAAAATATCAAATGGTCAAAACAAAATACAAACAAGCCACTGATGTGTGTCCCAAGTACCAAGGAGGTAACCTTCTGACAAGTTGGAGTCCTGAATTCCGAACCTCTGCCCTGGTTTTACATGGTTCAGAAACCTTACTGTCAGCTACTCTCCCATGCACACTTCACTGTTTTCAACTCCTTCCAGTAACATTAGTGGTACACTGAAATAACCAAGAATTCTCTAGTGGTTATCCCCCACCACTGGAGACAGGGATTTCATATCTTGCCAGGAAAACATTATATAATCTATTTCTTCTCAGTTGTTGTCTGAAAAGTTCCATGGAATTCATGTCTGAGGCCACAAAACAGACACAATTCAGCTTCAAAACTCGTAAGGGAAAGCTTTCAAACATGCAAGATGGTTAGATAACCCACAAGGAACAGGGGGCTACAAACAAACAAAAATTCATGCAAATGTTCATCACTTGGACTCCTTGGTTTCTTAAGTAGAAAAGAAAGATCTCATCAGACAAAGAAGATACGTACTTCCTTGGATTGTACTGGTTCTAAATTACACAATAATTTACTAAGTAATGATTTTTTTCATTAATTTTTCTTAAAATACACAAAAAAATTCTATTAAATATATAAGTATGATCAGACCAAAAGCATGTTTTCAGTTCTACTGTCTATTTGTACCTTTGATGCAGATGACTGATTTCTTCATCCTTACGGTTAATTTCCACTCTTGCTGTTTTGATAAGGGCTGAAATATTCTTTTTGAGAGCCTGGTTTTCATTCTGTAGAATGACATTCTATTTTAAATATATATAAAACAGACAGCAAGAGAGGGGGGGAGAGAAAAAAAACAAGAATTAGCATGGGTATCCAAACATGTAATAAAAAACAGTGCAAGACAACCACTAGAAGAATGTCCCATCATTGGCAAAATGACAGTAAAACATATATAAACTCTTTCAAAGGAATCAGAATTATTGAGATGCAAAAAAGTTTGGGTTTTGTGGTTTTTTGTGGGTTGGTTTTTTGTTTTGTTGGGCTTTTTTTTTTGTTTTGATTTGGTTTTGTTTTTTTTTAACATAGTCACATTTATGCTTTTGTTTGTGGTCCTGGAAATTATTTCAAACATTTCAAGCATACAATTTAGTAAAACTGAAATATGCCATAAAACAAGTGAGCTAAAAAATGATAATCCACCTCTGCTTCATTCTTTTACTCAATTTATTGCTTCCTTGGTCACTGCATCAAATGCAAGATGTAGCTCTCAAGCACTTTCAGAGAAACAGAGTAATTAATTGTATCTCTTTCAAGGTATCAAAACCAAATTTGGGTGCTTTATCATTCTAAAATTTCTAGGTATGATATTCAGAACCCTGTCAATCCTAGAAATAGTCCCTTCTCTTGATAATTGTCTTCAGCAAAGCCTGCTTAGAAAGGCAGAGAGGTTTTGCAGAAAACAATACAGAAGTATCACAGGGCAGCAGCTGCTTACCATTGCAGACCTTAGAACCTTTGGGATTTATGTGTAATATGCAGTAGAGCACACTGCAGAATTGCCCAAAATAATTCAGCTCTACAGAACAGCACAGCAATGGAACACCAGCTCAAGCTGAAGAGCAGTTCAGACTTAACAGAATGGCACAATGCTCAAAGCAACAGAGACATCTGCTTCCAGTTCTAATGATAGCTCAGGTACCTTTACAGCCCTGTCCCTAGTGCATTAAAAAAAAAAGAGTACTGGATACCTTTCTGATAACTATTCATTTGACATGTTTAGTTTCTAATTAAGAAGACAAAAAATAGCTTTTAACTAAATAAAGTCTTACTGCACACAATATTGTGAAATTAATTTACCTACTGATCTTGTCAGTAGGCTATCCCCGCCAACATCCTAGGCAGACCAAGCTCCTAGCATTTACAGGGATGCTTTGCAAACCATACATGCAATGGATCAAGTCTGGAAAGCACATGAAATTGCTTTCTCAAAGCAATATTTGATTTACTTTGCATTATCTTGACAATATTTCCCTTTGAACTACAATACCTGTGCCTGTATTTCTTTAAATTTCTTCATCAACTCTTTAATTTGCTGTTGACATTTTCCATATTCTGCCTGCAACTGTCAAAGAGAGAAGAATTCACAGCACAGAAGTGGACTTAATTACATAGAAGACTACTTCTCTAGATCTAGTTAGTTAACACACTAATGTATATTACAAACCTGTTTTTTCCCCAAAGAAACATATGAAAGCCATATTGAAACAAAAGGCTTCAATATGCTCCAACTGGTACACATGCCTCTAAAACAACACAGACACTCAGATAAGAGGAAATCTACGTGCGCTTGCCTCACAGTAATAGGTTAAGAATAACAGGAAGCCATATTATTGTGAAATGAAAGACACAACTACCAAGGAGCAGGAGTTCTGAGAGCCAAATAGATGGGGTCTCTCTTGTCAGATTTTATGTAACACAAAACAGGTAAGGAAAAACACAACAGAAAGTTACTATAATCAAACTTGGACAGTAAAAACAGACTGCAAAGGACATGATCCTGCTGAGATCACAAAGTTAAGTAAAATAAATTTGGCATGAGCACTTCTTTAGAAGTAGATAGTGACAAAGCTTTCACAGGAGAATGGACAACTTCCATTCAAACAAACAGTCAACAACTTTCAAACTTGCAAAGTGATATTTTCATGACTCAGTGGAGTCCTGGAGGATTCACTCCTGTTTGTTCTATAACATCTGTGGATGCCTGTCCCTTTCAGCCATCTAAATGTGCCTTACAGGCCAAGACTGATGCTAATTTAAGTGAGTGTTTTCTTGATTTGCTAGAAGCAGTTACCTGCCACAGGGCCATCTTCAGTCTCAAGGATAAAATTTAACAATACATAAGATAGGTCATGGATTTATCTGCTTTACCCTGGTAAAACTTGCTGGAAGAAATGTCAAGATTAGCTTTGTATCAGATGTCTGACCAGATCCTTGACTACAGGGAAACCACAATACATTTTCCCATAACATAGGTGATAAATTAACTGCATGTGAAGGATGAGAAAAAGGCAGATCATGTCACAGAGTGACAGACTGACTTAGATGAACTTGTTCTAAGAGTTTATTAGCACACTCTTGGTTTTAGTTATTTAAAAACAGCCTATTTTTCCTACAAGGTGAGCATGCTGACAACATTTTCTGCACTTTACTTTTTACACAAGGAAACTTGGAGCAAACCTCCCCCAAAACACCAGAAGTTTTTTCCATATTAATCCATACCTCATCATAGGATGCTTTCTTTGCAGTCCCTTCTTCAATTAATATCTCATCAAATAAATTGAAGCTACTTCTAGATGGTGTAGTATTTGGAGCAAAATTGTCTATATAAAGAAAAGCAATTAGATAAGGAACATTTTACATTTTTCTAGCCATGTTTCATTGTGTACATTGTTCTATACTGTCTGTGCATTTTGGTTTTACTTCTTGTACTTACAAAGTAACAACACACAAATAAAGAAATATTATATGCTCATGTCATATACCATGTTTCAATAAGGTACAGAGATCTCTACATAGTCATCTGTAAGTGAAGTGAAAGTGAAACAAAAAGCCCAAACAACCAAAACCAACTGACAAGCCAACACCCAAACAACCAAACTATTTAATGACCATGCTTTTTCCTCAAATCAGCCTGGGTGCTCTGTTCACCAAATACACTTAACTGACAGAACCTGGCTTATGACACCCCTGAAATAGATGCATTTGCAGACAAATAAATGAAGTCAGCTATCAAAGCTTTGCTTCCATCCTGCGAACAATACCATAATGCAAAAAGTATTATTAACAAAATGCAAGAGGATGTATGAGTAACATCTTGTCTCAGCAAAGATCTTACCAATCCTCTCATCAAATTTAAAAAACCAAGGTCCCTCAAAACTGGGCTATGTAAAATGTTTTCATTGCATTGCTATTCCTCCTTGTGTCTCTAATGTTTACTAAACAATACACCCCCATATGTGAAATATGAGCTTAAGAAATACAAAATGCAAAATGAGAAAAGGATATATAGATGTTTTATGTCTGTAGGATATAGTACAGTTCTTCATAAAAATTCACAGTCCTACAGCAGTAGTATCAGGAGAGAAATAATTACTTAAATACTAGAAACAGCATTTCATTAAACGGTATCTAAGGCTCACAAAAAAGAACATGTGCCAGATCCATTTATTTCTCACCTTCAAAGAAGTTAAAAGAGGAAATTAATCTACATTAGCATGTCAAATTATTTGGGAAGCAACAAAAGGTTGAATGGATACCCTGAATTTACTCTATCACATAGAAAGTATGAGTTGGATTTCTCACTGGGGATTTAGTCATCAGTGACTGTTGGATCTGGTCCTGAAACTTAAATACATAAAATAAAGGTGTTTTTTCCAAGGTAAAATGTCCTATTATGAAGGCACAGATAAAATAGCTAAGGTTTCTCTGCACCCCTTTACATGCCCAAGTATCTTCAAATAGCCAATATCAGAGAAAAAATGTTTTTCATTCATTCAGCTAACAGATTTAAGAATCCTCTGCTGCATTTATACAGCCTAATATGTATGTCTTGAATTTGAACAAGTTGTTTACTGAAGCATAGGTTACACCAGCTGAATGTAAACTTAAAACTAAATACTGTTTTACTTGAAATCAGCCTAAGAAGCAGAGACTCCCCAATATTCCAAGCCAAGCAGTGAGACACAATTAACCTACCAGTAAATGACAAACTGCTGTCCAAGCCATCATAAATATCCACCGAGCTCTCATCTCCTTCCCTGAAGGGGGAAGCTTCAGCTAAAAAAAAAAGAAAAAAAAGAGGCCAAAGTAATATTTTAGTAAACTGCAAACTCTACCTTTCCCACAAAGTAAGTGTAGCTATGATTCTATACCAGTAGAAAACAGTAGAAGCAATAGTACAGACCAGTAAAAGGGGAATTTTATCCAGGAAACTACTGCTACTGTGGAGAAAAGGTCTTTAGGCATCAGGGAGTAAAGACAGTCTGGTACAAGCAGTTCGTAAATACTATAAGAACAGTGCACAAAGCAAACTATATGGCAAATAGAGTTTAAAATTATAAATTAAGTAAACTTGAGCTAATGTTGAAACTGTTTTCTAGAATGCACTGAATACAAAATTTATACAACTCAAAAACAGAAATAAAAGATTCAGTATGATAAAACCACTACTGTTAAAAGAAAGATCTCTTGCTAAAAAGAAAGTATTGTAGCAGTCTGTATAATAATAATACAAACAATTTGCTCTAGTATTGCCATCTACTCACACACTAACTGGTTCTGTAAATGTATTTTAATCTAAATCTCCTCAGTCTCTCTTCATGTCTTTTTCCAATGCCTCTTATCACTCTCGTCTCCTCTATGTGAACCTCTCCATTTCTGCAACAAATATTATTTCTATAAAGAAAAAACAATATCCACAGTCCTTCTGAGGCTGGGAATCTCCCAAATATGTGTCAAATCAACCACCTGTGGAGCTGGAAATAAAGAGTGCCTTGATTATGGGTACCAGGGCAGCTGATAGCACATTGGCTCTTACAAACAGCAAACAAAGGAGCAATGCCCCTAACTGTTCAAATGCAAGCTTCATTAAGATACAGCTGAAGGTTAAATTATACACCGTGGAAGGCAGGGGAGAGACCAGTTCTCAGCACCCCCTCCAAACATTCCAGAAATCCAAAGTACACAGGTATGGTTTTAAATACAAACTTACTAAAGGGATATGGCTTGCATGATATTGTGCCACAGCCACTTAATTACATTAGCAGCTCATCAGTATTTGTCACAACTTCAAATTTGCTTTCTAAGTTATTTCTGGACCTATTTATTTGCCTAAGACTGCTTGCATTAATTCCCCACAAACCAAGAAGTAATCTAACACTTCTTACCACTGTAGTGGATATCATACAGTCCCAGTCCATCCTCATCCGCTGCCATGATACAAACTCCCTATGGCTTCCCCATCTACGAGTAAAATATCAGAGCAAAGGGAATGAATCAATTGACAATTTCAGAACAGCAACATAACGTGGCATCATCTTGAAGTACATCAATTACACCTGAGCTACCTGTGGCCCCTGTTCTTCAATGAAATTCAGCACCAGAATGCGAAAACTCTTGGATCGAGGTAACAAAATGAGCTTTCAAGAAACATAAGAAATTATCTGTTACTTGAATAAGCATCCGAAAGATGTCACCTATTGATCCTACAAAGGAATTTTGATATAAAAATCAGCACTGCATTCCATGAACATGTTATCTGAACGTGGATCTTACCCAGCTAAAAAAACCTGACTTTATAATTCTGATTTCTTCCCTATTGACCATTTAAGAGCAAATTCACCTTGTCTGATAGCACCAGTCAAACCAACACGGAGCAGGGGTCTGGGAGCGGCTCAGGCTGGGGAGCTGGCAGGGGGGAAGGCAGAGGCACCGAGCAGCGCTGAACAGCTTCCAGCCCGTTCAGAGGCAGCGGCCCTTCCTCACCCCCAGGCCTCGCCCTCCCTGCACAGGCGGGAAGGGGCTCCCGCCCGTTCCAATCCCTGCCACGGCGGAAGAGCTCGGGATCTCTCGGGGGTCAGGGCACGAGTACCCCAGGTCGCGGCTCCCACAGCCACCAACAGCCCGAGGCGGGCAGGCTGTGCTCGGGGGGTGCGGTGGCGGAGTGCCGTGCCNTCCCGGCCCGGCCCCGAGCGCGGGAAATCGCGCGCTGCTCCCGGCGGGACGAGCTAGGAGCCTCCCGCCTGCCCTGGCCCGGAGCTCACGGCAATCGCTAGTCACGTAGGCTCGTTACCGCGGCCGCTGGAGGCTGCCCCGCACGACACACGCGCGCTCACCTGGTGCCGTTCCCCGCTGACGCAGCGGTGCTCCCGGGAAGCCCAAGGTTCAATCCCGGCGGCTGCTGCTGCC
>VYXD01013463.1:1254527-1266064 GCA_013397195.1 Hylia prasina
CCGGCGATCCCGCTGCCAAACCCCTGCAGGGACATCGTTACCGCCCGACAAGCCGCGCTCGGCCTCCGCGAGCGGCTGCCGCCGGGGGCGTAACGCTCCTGGAGCCCGAGCCGGGGCCACCCGCTGCCGCGCCCGTCACCGCCCGCCCTCGGCCGCCTCCCTGACCCAGATTTAAAGGGCTCGCGGGTAGGCGAGTCCTGCGGCAGCAGCGGCAGATGGCTCTCCGGGGAGCAGAGAGCAGGAGAGACCAAGGGCGCGGCAAACGCAGCCCTACACACGCGGGGTTCCAACGCCCTGAGCCAGCGGGAGAGCCTCGCTCCGCTCCCGGACGGCGCCCGCGGCGGGAGAGGGGGGCGGCGCGGTGCACGCCGGGAGCTGTAGTTCGGCAGGGCGGGGGGCGGGGCGGTGGCCGGGGCGGCGGCCGCGCTTCCTGTGACGGCGCAGAGCGGAAGTTGGTGGTGCCGCGTCCGCCGCGCGCCGCACGTGCTGCGCTCCCCGTGCCCCTCCTGTCGCTCTCCTCCGCCGCGGGGCGAGCAGCAGCAGGATGGCGGCGGAGCTGCGGTTCCGCCTGGCCGAGCCGCTGCAGCTGGTGGCGCGCAGGAACGAGAAGAGCGGCGTGGAGCTGAGCAGATTCCTGGCGAAGCAGGTGAGGAGCGGGCGGGGCGGAGCTCGGTGGCAGCCCCCGGGCGTCCGTTTCCTTCCGTCAGGGAGGGTCTCGTAAGGGCCACTGTGAAGCGAAGGGAGCGCACCCTTCTGCCTCCCCGTGCGGGCATCTCCTCCCGGCACCTCCGTGTGTGCCCGACACGCCCGGCCGTCCCTGGCCCTCGGGCAGCCGGCGGGAGCTAATCCCCGCTCGCTCTCTCTCCCTCGTGCTGTTTCTTGCCCTCCTCGCCCCTTTCGGGGATGCAGCCCATGAAGAAGGTCCTCTTTTGTATCCTGGTATCCTTCCTGTTGCGCTTCGTCCCGCAGTTAAAATCTATCCCTTCCATGTCCCCTAAGGTGACTCCGGAAGCCTGACAGCAAGAGGTGTCATTTTTACTGAGAAAGTAACTAGTCCCTACCCTGATGCTGTTTTGCGTGTCTTGTTTAATTATCTTATAACATCATGTGGGATAAAAGGAGGCATAGATTTTCTAGGCTTTGCTTTTAGGGGTTGTTTTAATCGCAGTCGCACAGGTTGTAGTGCTGCTGAATACATGGTCCTATAGTCACTTTCATGGTTAGGCTGCCTTAGCTCTGAAACCCCACCTGCTTTCTAGGAGAGTTAAGGCCGATCTCCTTTCTTTCTCTGAAATGCTTGAGGACGTGCAGTAACAGGATATCAGCACATCCGATATTGTTTTATTAATGCTTTTCATGGTAGAGCTTTTGAGGCCCCTGAGATTTGTACACATTTTGGGGCTCTATTTCTTTTTGAGTTTCTAGGAAATGTTCCAGTTGTCTGATGATGAAAAGTCCAAAGTATCATATTTTTTCAGAATAGTGGCTTTAAGTCTGAGTTGCTGTCTCAGTTACGGTTGGGGAAGGCTTTCATACTGGTGCTCAAGGTTTTTGGTTGGTAGACAGATGACTCGCTCTTTTGTCGCTGCAGATGACAAGATCAAAGTAAAATTGGCATGAATTTGTAGTCCTGAGTGGAAGTTAATTGGTGGGAAGTGATGAAAAACTGCTTTTCGAGAGAGAAGCTGGTGAGAAATAGAAAGGGGGATGATGTGGATACAAGTTGTAGCAGACAGATGGAGCAGTGAACCAGAAGTGAGTCACTGAGATCTGAGATTGGGAAAGACACTTTGCCCTTTCCCTTTTGGTGACTGTTTGGAGATATGCTTCAGGTTTAAAGGCCTTGCTAGGTGGAAATTCCTAAAGAGTGATTGCATACAGGGAGTCTGGAACTACACATTATTTGACTATGGCACATCCTTTTGGAAACTGAATTGCTGTTTCCAGGCTTGGAAGCCACAGCTCTAGCGTTATTTTAAGCTTGTCTTTCTGGTAAACAAATTTCATCTCTAAACATCATACCCGATTTCCTACAAGTTGCTTTGTATATTAACTAGGAAGCATGCATTCTGGAAATCTAGACCTCTCTTTGCTCTGCAGCTGTGTTATGTCTTTCTGGCAACTTACTTCTTCAACAGTATTCCATAAAGGAATGAAACTTGCCCACAACTGCTAAGTGAGGAGCAGTCTTTTGAGATTCATAGTATGGGACAGTTCATGTGGTCATGGAAGATTTTATTCCCTGTGCTTTGGTATGTAATAGAATTAGAGCCTTTTTTGTAAAGTATTTTTAAATACCCTGAACTCTGCAAAGACACAGCAAATTTCTGTGCTCTTAATGAGGAAGATGAGATGAAAAGCTCTCTGAACAAGTCTTTGTTCCCCACGTTTACATTTTTGAATAATTTAAGCAAACTGAAGCAGTAGGTTTCCACAAGCTGCTGGAATGTGCTTTTGGCTCTGAGTTACCAAAGGTCTGCCAGAAAGTCTTCCGGGATAGAATTCCAAATTCTATTTGTGCAAATGTATATATTTTGGTGGGCTGTGTAATTTCAGTAGAGAAGTTAATCATTGTGAAGGTTAAAACACTCCCAGGAATGGAACTTTAATGCAAAACCACCCTTACTTGTTTCTGTATTTTGCATCTGCCACTGTGCTTATATGGAAAGATACGTATCAAAGAACCCGACCCCTTTGGATATTTCTTCTATTTAGTCTATACAGCTGTCCTAAGTAGACCGGAAATCTTGAGCACACCATTCTTGATTTTCTTTTTTAATTTGTTGGCGGTTTATCTTGGCATCCTTATTTTGCATTTCATTTTTCTGTGTAGCAGTGAAAGTTGTTTTAGTAATAATTCCAAGCTCCTATTTAGAGTCCTTCAGTCTTAGCATTTGATGTTGAGAAACGCCTTCATTCCTTTATATTAATAAATGTAGGGTAAAGGAGGTGACCCGGTGGTCTCAAACACACACAGTTACCCACTCCCTGTCAGAAAAATGTCCTGATGATCTGACAACTAAGGCAGAGGTTTTTTTCATACTAAAATGTGACTTCAACATTTTATTTGAAATATTAGTTAGGCTTTACATTGTGTAGCATTAGAAATAGGTATGTTGCACTTTCGCTTCCATCTTGGGCTGTATCGTCATCTCCTTCTGCTAGTTTTTGCAGAGCTGTGATTTTTGGCACAGGGTATGTCAATGATACAAAGTCAACAAGAAACCTCTTGCTTGCATCCTCTCTTGTGAGGGAGAGATCTGTCCAACTCTGTCAAAGATGTGTCGGAGGAGGTTTAGGAAATTCCAGCTTGTGGTCCCGCTGAGACTGCATATATCACCCCTGCTTTTTTTTTTTTCCCCTTGAACTATGTGGGTTATAAGAAGAGTTCAGGCTCGTGTTTTGGTTTATCTTGCTGAACTGAGCAGCTGCCAAAAAGAGTGGTGCTGCTCTGTTCTCTTCTAGCCTCTTCCCACGGCCAAGCCACGCATTTGTGTTGCTTCTCTTATCTTGAACCCAGTAAGAGTGCTGATTTGGAAAATCCATTCAACTTTCCCACCCAGTGTAAGACTTTGTAAGAAGGATTAATTTGGATCATTTTGCTAAGCCGTTTGCTGCACAGTGATACAGCTGTTGTGTGAGGCAACAGAGATGAGGACCTGAGTTTTCCCATGTGTGGCCCTCGTGCCCTCCAGCTCTTTAGGAGTATCCCAGTGTTACATCTATGTCTGGTGTAACCTGTACATCATGACCAGACGTGGATTTCATGCAGTACCAGCTTGCTGGTTGCTGTGATCTTTTCTTTTATGAGTTTAGGGTTTGGATTAAGCTAGGTATTGTTAAAGATTTCTGTTCCTTGTGTGCACTGAGCAAATGTACTCTGCAAGTTGGGAAGGAGGTGTGCATCCTGCTGCTGGGGCAGCAAGTGGGATTGTGTCTGACTGCAGGTCTCACGCCTAGCTGTGTGTTGCTTCATGTGTCTCATTAATAATGGACAGTTTGTGTATGTGTTCTGTGTTTGGAGGCGCAGTCTTTTGTGATGCTTTTCTAAAGCAGCTGTTTGGAACCACAGGTGCAGATTTACTATCCCAGACTTGAACACTTTCAGATCAGCTGTCTGTTGCTACTGGTTAAGAAAATTGGTATTTCATAAAGCCATGTTTAGTTAAAAAAATGCCCTCTGACAGTATTCTGTTTTTTCCATAAAATTTTTAATTTAGGCTCTGAAATCAGATAGACAGCCTCTTTGTAGAATGTGAATGTTGCCACTGTGATTTTTGAAGAGCTTTATATGTCCTAAGGGTATTGTACACAATGATTAAAAAACTGCTTCCTCTCACAAAATTCCTCTCATTGCTAATGGCATGAATTTATTGTACAGTAGACATGTAAATACAGACTTTTACTGAGTCAGTCACATTATTTATTATTTTATTGTTAACTGGCTTTATTTGATAGTCAAAGCTCTGGTTAATAAATTGAATACCCTATTGTGCCTTGTTTGGATAGCCAAAAATGTAATTGATTTGAAAACTGGGGGTACCTTCTATTTTTCCAGTGGAGTTTATTTCTGGTTCTTTTGAGCCATTCTGCCTTTAAACTGCTTATCACTCATTTTGCCACTCAAAATCTGATCTCCTGTAATGAACAGGGCCTTGTTCCATTTTTAAAATTATTTTTGATGCTGCTGTGATAGATGAGAGGCAGATAAACTTATGTTCTGTAAAAGCAAACATGGGACCTGCAAGAAACTGCTTGCAATTAGCGTGGTGGGTTTGATATTTGTAGTGTATATACCTCCGTTTCCCTGGCTCCTTAATGCTGTATGGGGATGAATGTCTTTTCAAATTTAGGAGACTGGGGAACTTGAACAGGTTGGCTTGTCTTCTAGAAGGGTGTGGGCGGTGGTATAATCAAAGGAGGCTGCACTCTTGTAACAATGAAACCATCCCATGTCCCAGACCTGGAACAGACAGGTCCTGTCTAAATCCCTGATCCCCCGTAACTAAAGCCTAGGAGAAACAGGAATTGGCTGCATGTGGTGCTGAAACAAAAGACTACCTGAAGTACAGAATATTTCTGGATAAGAGCTCACTCAGTGAGGGAGGGGAGCACGGAGCATCTGAGATAAGAGCAAAACCGCTACCGTACAAATTCATAATCCCGATTTTCAAAATTACTTACACTGCACTATGTGTTAAACATCATGGAAGTGGAGAGATGCTTGGGTAGTAAGATGAGCTCAAAGAGCAGAGAAAGTGAAGGGTAAGTTGCAGGAAATGGGTTGTTCTTCAGTAACAAAGTTAGGGGGGCTGGGGGCTAGGTGGGGGAGATATGAGGTTAAGGTGTGTTGGTTTGGGTTTTCTTCTTTCTTCTAGCAGATGTGAATATGTTTCCCTTGTATTTTAAAGAATAAAATGACCATTTTTATATAATAGTATTAAAAGAAAAAGAATTTCAACTTCAAAACTGCAGATACAAGCTCCTTCTTAAGAGCACTGCTCACTGTAATTCTTGTCAGAACTATGAAAATAAGACTATGATCTTAACTGATTGAGTGCTGCTTTTTTGTAAAGGGATAGCGAACATGAAGCAACTTAAACTTAAGAACTCAAAGTCTTAAATGTTTTGTGGCTCTCATGAGACCAAGCTGTTAAGATCAATGGAAATTCTAGGAGGAAAAATGTATTAGTTGTTTCAACATTTTCCCAATCTTTTTCTTAAAAAAAAAAAATACAAATTGCTTTATCTTTCAATTGTCAAGTACAATTTAGGATTTTGGGATTACTTTGTAATTCCTATTTGCCGTATCATTCTGCATCTTACTTATGCTGTATTATAATTTATTTTTTTTTAATACGGAGAGGTGTGTAAATTGAGTACTTGTTTTGGGATTTTGGACTCTCTTCTGGTTTTGAACTATTTGTTTCTGTAAAATTCACTTTGACTCTTGCATGAATAGTTCTGAAGTTAAAAGTCAAAATCATTTTCCATTTAAACTATTTTCACTTCCCATTCCTTTAGGTTTGGACTCAGCAGGATCGTCAGTGCATCCTCAATACTTTAGCTCAGTTATTGCTGGATAAAGAATGTACTCTGTTGATCGGCCGTCAATTTCGGCCCATCCTGCTGGATTTGTTGGAAAGAAATGCAGAAGCTATTAAAGCTGGTGGCCAAATCAACCACGATCGGCATGAAAGGCTGTGTGTAGCAATGAGCAAGCTGGTTGCTGACCACTCTGATGTTTTGCCGTGAGTAATGAGATGTCAATGTTTGAACTTAGGAAGGTGTTGCAGGCTGCCTCTGGAGGCAGGGTAACTCAGGTTCTTGTTAATAGATCCCGTGGGATGGATTAGACAGAAGGGCACTAACTGACTGGTGTTTATATATGTATTTCTGTTGTTTATTTTAGAACAATTTGGTTGCAATGGAAAGGAGATATGCAGCCGTTTTGGTTATTATCTGTAGAAATGTAACAATATATAAGCATAAAAAATAACGCTTAAGAGAATATATAAGGGAAAAGAAAGAAAGTGGATAAGAATAGAAAGAAAGAGGATCAGAATAGAAAGATCTCACTACCCACAGATCCAGCAGCAAGACTTGGTTGTTGCAGTTTCAGTGTCCATTGGTCCAAGTGATGGTCGAAGTGCTGATACATCAGGAATTGGGGGAAGCCCAGGGAACACAAAATTTTTTGGGTTAAGGAACACTCAGGTTCAGGTGGAAGTGCCCAGGTACCTCCCCTGGTGGGAGGCAATTTTTACACTGTGTTGCAACATTGTGGATCATGACCAGTTCTCTGGTGGAAATTCCTAAAAGTGAATCTGGGGGCACTTCGGGGGTCTTTGATTTATGACTCCTCCTAAGACAAGACAGCTGCCTCCAACATAGTTGAGCCAGTTATGCTCCATCAGAAGGGATGAAAACCTTCAGTGTGAACATCCTGGTACTGCCTCCAAGGGGAGCTTTCACACCTGAGCCACTTGTGTAAGGGAGGATACTGTAATGATAAAAAAGCATTATCCCACCTTGCAGGATGTGCTTCTTACTGGTGTCTTCCAGATGTGACCCAAACCCCATCTTGTAGCCCCTGGTGATGGGTGGTTTGTGCTCACCCCCTCTGTCCCTGGGCTGTGACCCTGCACATCCTCAGCAAAGCACTGTTGCTTTTGCAAATGGCCAATTGTTTGAGTCATTAACTATTGATTGCAGTTAGCACTTCCAGGCTGTATGTGCTTGTCAGTGTTCCTTGGTGAAGAGAGGTGGTGGCAGGATTTGAATTGTCTCCCACAATAACAAATGCATTTTGACCTTAAGTAATTACTAAGTAAAACCAAGTCTCAAACACAGTTTGTTTTAATTAAATTGTGTTGTAAGATGCAATTTGACTTTCATCTATGAAAAGATACAGACAAGCAAAACAGCTACCATGAAGATAGTTCACAACCAAAATCTCTGAGTTTAGTATTAGACCTCTAGACCGATAGAATATAAAGTTACATAAGTAGGAATCAGTATTAGTTTTTCAGTAAACAAGAGCAATCAAAGAGTTTTCACCAAAGATAGTACTATTTCCCCTCGATAATTAAATAACGATTTCTAATAAGGTAAAGTGTCTGTTGTCAGCTGATTGCTGAAATGGTTGTCTTTCCCCATGTGGACAAAGTTAATTATAGGCCTTAGTTCTTCGTACAGTCAATTACTGTCCTAGAACATGTGCCGTGAAATTTTTATTCGTGTCTGGTTTTCTTTCTTCTGACTCAACGTATCTGTGTTCCATCTCTTTCTCTCTTCTAAAGATTTGCTTTAAGATACTTTAAAACTACATCACCGGTTTTCCAGAGGCTTTTCCTGGAGAGCTCAGATGCAAACACAGTCCGATATGGGCGCAGACGAATGAAGTTACGGGACCTCATGGAGGCCGCTTACAGATTTTTACAAAAGGAGCCATCAGTTTTCCGGGAACTATGGGACTGGAGCGTGTGCATTCCACTCCTGAGGAGTCATGACACTTTAGTCCGTTGGTAAGTTAAAACCTCCAAATCTTCTTCGTTGAGTAGACGTATATGTATCTTGAATTGTAATTAATAATGTTTACATGGAATAGAAAGCATCTTCAAATAATACCAGGAATCCGTACCAATGGTATCTGTACTTGTACTTCTTAACTGACCTTTTGAAAGCTATAGTGATCTATCACAAAGTGAATTTTATGCAAGCTCTTAGTAGTGTTTGAAACTATGGTCTAGAGAAAGTTTCCAAATAATTTTAGTTTGCTCAGATTGGTTCTTTTTTCAATTGTTTGTGTATAGATTTCTCAGTGGCTGTAAAACTTGACTTATTTAAGCTGCACTTAGTCTTGGCTTTGTTGCAGGTTTTGTGTGAGATTTTTGTCAAATCTTTCATGTTATGTATCTGCCTGCAGGACTTCAGCCTAATCACATACTGTACCTTATTTATGTCAGTGGTAGTATTGATAGTGCCTTTTATTTTAAAAAAAGGTGTTTAATAGGCTTCACTTTTTAAAACATAAATTCAGATTTGTAACACATAATTTAAGTAAAGTGTATAATTTAGGAAGGACAGAACCAAGAGTGTTGTCAAATCAGTCATTTATGAAGCTCTTAACAATTACATATTTAGTGTCAGAAAAAGAGTTAGAATTTGTACTTCATTGACTAGAATTGGTTTACCTGGTTTCAACTAATAGTCTTAAGTAAGTGAATGAGCTGACTTTTAAACATTTGTCCTGAAACAATCTGCCTACTCTTCCTTCCCCCCCATCACGTTCATTGAAAACTTTGTTCTTGGAAGTTAAAGACAGCAGTATAATGAATGAATGGTTTATGATTTATATTAAACATTCCTTTGTTGCAAGACAGCTCTATGTAGTCACGACTTAGGAGTTGTTGGCTATTTTAGGCACTCAGAATTGATTTCATTGCATTAAGTCTACTTCAGAAATAGCATGAAATGCAATTTTGGAAGGGAAATGGTAGGAGAAGAAAAATTGGGCAACGATGACTTCATTTTCCTTGTCTCATATGTTAACCTTCATTTACTTAGGAAAGTGCATTCCGTTATTATATTTCTGCTGATAATTCAGTTCTTCAGAGAAATGTTAGCTAATTGGTGTATAAATTAAAACTGTGCCATGATAGAATTGCTTTCCTCAGTTCTGAGATATTTGTCTAATCTGAAAGAATGTTAAGCATAGTGCTAAAATAATTTCTATGAATAAAGTTTTCTGCACATTTTTCCAAACTTGATGTTTTTGTATGCAATTGACAGTTGTGGAACTGCATTTCTTAAAACTGTTCTGATGTATTTTGTTCTAAATGTAACTTTTAGGTATACTTCAAACTGTCTTGCACTGGTTACATGCATGAACGATGAGCATAAATTATCTTTCCTGAAGAAGATATTCAATCCGGAGGAGCTGATACATTTCAGACTGAAGTAAGGACTTTTAAAATCTTGAATGCTATTTGTTTTTCTTGATGGCTTTCAGTTGAGTTAATGAACATGGGTTTCACAGGTTGCTAGAAGAATCTCAGCTGCAGAATGTGGAAAAAGCCTTAGTTTTGGCTAATCCAGACTCCTCATTTTGGCAAAAGGAGAAAGAACAGCACTACACACAAGGACATGTTGTGTCGGGCGACCTCTCTGCACATGTAGTAGTTGTCTGTGGCATTGTGCTGCCTAGACTACACCGTGTTTCTGAAGAGCAGGTATGTAATCCACAGTTAAATCAGTACATTTTTGTTTTAGGAATTTCTAAGTACAGTGAACTGACTTTATTTCCTGATTAGATGGTAATGAGATACTGTGGATAATGTGTGTATCTTTATCTTTCTCAGTGTGTGCTGTAAACTAGTGTTGCATAATGCAGGCACCATAAAGAACCTCTGCAGTGGAGTGAAGCACTGAAGGAGCAGTAGTGCTGTTCATTTTACCTTCATTTAGCAGTTTGTACAAACATACTACAGCCTTACATAGTAACTCCAGTCTCAGGGTGACAATCCATAGCTGACTAGGATCTGGGACAGTTGCCTTTACCTGCCTGATGTAGGGTTTTTTGTGCTATACAGGCATCCTATATGTAGCCTTTCTCCAAACATATGCTCAGTTCTTCTCTGAAAAGAAAACAAGGCTACAGTTTAAACTTTTCCAGAAGGCAGAGAAAAGGGAAAGAAAATAAGCAAGAATTTACTGTCACCACTTGAGAAAGTATAATGCAGACTGTACTGCCTTACAGTTTTGGGAAGCTAATCAAAGGCATAAACATTTTTAAACAAACAGTATTTAATCTTTTTTCTTCTAAATTGCTATTTAACTTAAGCTGTTCAGACCCCTCTTTGTAGCTACCGCCAGTATTGCTGTTTTTCTCCTTTAGGTACAAGTTTTAGCTCTTAGCTGAGTTTTTTTGTCTAATTTTGTATCAGTGATCTACAACAGGACAAAGAAATGAATGAAGACAACCAGTGTCCAGAATAGTTTGAGTAGCCGAAGCAAGGAAGGAGGATTTTCCCTCCAAAATCCTCTTCCCCCCACCCTGTTTTTCTCCCCAATTTTTGAATTCACTGTTTTCTAGCCTTCTGGGATTTTTTATACGATTGAGGGAGCAGTTTGGAATTCACTGTAGCAGGGGAAACTGTAGAACTGTTTAAGAAGGATTCTTACTCCCATGGCAGCATCACTGCTGCTGCAGCTGTGCTGAAGCCAGGCCATGCTATAAACTGGATTACTGAAAGAATACTCTTTATCTCTGAGGGAGGAGAAAACTTACCTGAAAGGAATACTTTTATTTTTTTCAATAGCCACAGGTATTCCACTGATCTGGTCTACAATGTAGTTCAAGTTACAATAGGGAGGTTCTAGTGGCAGCTTAGGAAGTCTGATGAAGATGTAGGAACAAACTACGAGGGGAAACACGTTCTCTTGTTTCCAGAGAAGTACATCAAGCTATATCTGAAAAAAAGGTCAGACTTAAGTACAAGACACTTGTTTCAATGCTCTGATTTCTTTCCTCTTTTGGCACAAAGCACTAATTTTTGTGCCAGATATGTAAGTGACTGTAAGAGTCAGAATATTTGGAGACTGACTGTAGCATTGATTAATTACCATTCAATAAACTGATTTAATTTAAATTTGAATAAAATGAAAATGTTATTGAATAGACTTTTTTTCATTCACTGAGTTTAGTGATCTTATACTTTGGCTTCTACAGAAAGAAGTGAATACTCACATTCCTTCATTTAATAGTCATATTTGCATCATTTGAATGCAACTACTCTTTGATTTGTCCTGTGATTTGGATCCATTCTGATGACTTAATTTCACTCATACTGCAAATTGTATTTGATTGACATAAGTTATGACTGAATAGTTACTATGTCTGTACTGACAATTTAGTGTGAATTCCTCTTGGGATCAAGTTGTATGTGTACTTTTCATGAAGTGTTTCACTTGTAATAGGTTTTGGATGAAATCTATTTTAATATCTGTCAATAAACACAACTTTAGATTCGTTT
>VYXD01013465.1:4511-18757 GCA_013397195.1 Hylia prasina
GGCTTACTGAATGTTTCCATTGTCTTTTGCTGTTTTACTGTCTGGTGATTCATATTCTTTTAAAACTAATTAGACTGTGAAATAAGATGTCTTTTATCTCTGAGGCAGAAACACAAAACTTGCTTTGCTCATATAATCTGTACAATATGGAAATACGTCAGAAAAATTCTGCTTCCTTAGCATTGTCAGGCAACCCAGCTCATGTCACTCTTAGCTTGCACTGCATCAGTGGATTTTATAATGGATTTCTTTGGGCATGGATAGGGAAACTGTTTTCCCCAACTCTTCAAATGGAAAAAAAATTATATGCATTACAAAGTCAGACACCAAGCTCAAATTTAATCTTACTGGATTAAACTAGATATGGTTTAATCAGTTACAATCTTGTGACTAATTGTACTCCATAGAGGAGGAAATATAACTTAAGACAGCTGCACTTCTGAGACGTTTGGACTGTATACAAAAATGATCATTATTCCATAACATTGTCTAGTACTCACTTTGTTAGTTATCCCATCTCTAGAGACCAGTACATAAGCAAATAAGAAAAGACAAATAACATAGCATAGAAATGCTGATACTTTTGACAAACGCAATTTAGATTAAATTATACTTTACACTGAATTATAGTATCTTAATACTCTGTAGACTTGGTAAATTGTTTGCTACCATATTTGCTAATCATCATTCTAAAGGAAGGCTAGAAATATGACAACGCATTGGAAGAGCAGTGAAGCATTTGATGCTTTTCCAAGTACCAACTCGCAAGGTTCTTTTGGTGAGGTACAATTATGTTATTTGTTGTTACTTGACAAACTAAAATACTTAATCAGAGAAATACTACACTTAAGATCTCAAGTGCATTTTAGTGCCTTCTACAAATTTCAAACAGGAAGTCTGCTTCTTCCTGCTTCTGCCTCTATTCCTTTCCAAAAAGCCGTATCACACGTGTTGCAGACTTCCCAGAAATCTGCCAGTTGCAGAGTAATTTGAATGGAGGATGAGAGAAAAAGCTTTCATGGGTAATGCCCTGCCAAGTATCATGTCTCATATATCAGCTGGTAGCAGCTGTGGCAAAACAGCATGAGGAGAGATTTAATTCCTGATAGACCATTTTGTATTTTATGGGTCATAACAAACATCTTAAATTCCATCTGGAGACCATGAGGCAGTCACTGTAAATACTGTAGAAGTACATCAACACTCCCAGTAAAATACCCTCTTTTACCTCTCAATAGTTAGTGACACTTTAGCACCACATCTGTGCCAGCTCCTAACAGACACCAAGCTACAAGACAATAAACAGTGTATTTTTGCAGCCTAAGAAAAATTACTCTCCTTGGGGAAAGCAAACAAACACAAACAAAAAATCCCCCAACACTAACAACAAAAAAACTCTACCAACAAAAATGCAACACACAAAACCAAACCAAGCCAAAGCCAAACAAACCAAAAACCAAACAAAAACAAACCACAAAAAAATTCATAACGTGAGAGAGAAACCTGAGAGACTATCAGTATAAGTGCCAACTTCCATAATGTGATTTTAACATAATAATAATAATGGAGAACATATGGTGCCACTCATGTTATTAATGAGGACTGACAAATGCCTCCATCATTGGAAACTGAATATACACCCTCTACTGTCCAAGTTTTATCTAGGATGCGTTTTCTCTTACCTTCTGTGGCTTGTGATTTGTCTCAAAGAGAATCAAGACAGATAGCTCTACATCACCGGAACAAGGAAAATGTTCCTGATATCTGTTAAATACCCTGTGTCAACTGATAGGGATAGATGTTTGTTATTCAAATCTTAAAACCAGATGCTACCATCTATGAAATATTGTATTCTTCTTGAGCTGGATCATTTTTGTTTTATTTATTTCAAAAATGTTCAGTTTAAGTCCTCAGGAGTTATCCAAGGCTTTCATACTTGTTCTGAAACATAGTTAATTTACTTCAGGTCTTTATCATGATTTTATGATCCTATTTTATCAATACATGTCGTATTGATCAGTGAGCAGCATGTATGAACAAATACAAATGGAGACAAAAAGTTTAGATGAAAAACTTTTGTGGTGTTAATTCTGTGTTGTGCCTAAATAATGTCAATTTTTTATGCATTCAGTTAAGCAAGTACCTTTTTCAAAACAAAGGGTACCTATGATTTAAATTATTTGGGAAAAAAAAATCTAACAGAGGTTGTTTGGGGGGTTTTTTACATGCCATTTTGCTTTATCATAGCAAAGTATATTACTGCAGAACCTGCTTAACAGTGCTTGAAAGTTTTGTTTGATTTTTATTTAAGTCATCAATATGAAGGTCATTATGTTGCAAAAAGATGATCATCATGTCTGTCCACAGCATTGCCCTTTATTTAACTGCATTTGCATGCAGTGAGCAGTCTATAAAAATAATTACTGGACAATCATAGATACTAATTGAAACCATTGTTTCTGATAACATAAAAATGTCTTTTTTTAAACTTCTTTGGAAAACATAACACAGAATATTTTGAAATCAGTGACATAAAAGGTTCACATGTTTTTCTGCTTCAGAAAAAGTATTTACTTGTTTAAATATATGGAAGTAAAATCATAAATCTTCAACTAAAATTGTATTTTGAAATATTTTAAATATTACAGTAGTGTATAGACCTGTAGTCAAAAAAAAACTCCAAGAAAGGGATGGTATTTAAGGAAAAGGTCTGTGAGACAGTCTACACTGATGTGGATGTTAGTGGCATGGGTTGATAGCAGTGTAATAGAACTTCCCTGTGGTTATTTAATGCAATTACAAGTCTAGGTTTGCTTTGAAACAGTATCTTACAAAAAGTCTACGGTTTGAAATGCAGTATTGCAACATCCTTTCAAGCTTCACTTGTACACTCCAGGGTTTCTTATTCACTGCTCAAAATACAACCTTCAGCTCTTACAATGATATATAAATTACCACATTAGCAAAATTGTGCTTTTTTGGGCACTCAAAATTCTAATCAAACTAGAATTTGATTCTAATACTAGGTGACAGAATCTTCTCAACAAGACAGGTTCATTACAACACATTCAGATTCTTTACTGCACATGCATGGAATGGAATTTTTTTAACAAGTAATTTTCATATTGTCCAATGTTATGTCCAACAAACAAACACATAGGGATTCCATTAAGCTCTTTTTAAATCAAGTCAGAATATTTAGGGCTTTTTTTTTTTAAATTAAATGGTATTTGATAGAAAATATATTAGGAAAACAGACAAAAGGCATTGTTCAAGTCTGTAAAAGCATGAAAGAATCAGTGACAAAACTAAAGTGAATAGAGAAGGGAAGGAGTTCCCATATTCATTACAACCATTGTCATTTCAATAATCAAACTTGCAATGATTTGCAAACATTGCATCAGGACAGATGAGGGAGTAATAAAGAACAACTGGAGGTTTTGGCAGACAAGAAAATCCTGCAGCTTGTGTTATCAGATAAAAGGTGCAACTCAAATTTTTACAAGATTTAAAGTATTTTCCTCTTTCCACACCTTGTGCACTTTAATACTAAATAGCCTTTTATTTTCCCATTTCTCTAAAAATGTTTGTATACAAAATATTTCACTTATCCATGTTAATGTTTCCACAGCAAATAAGCAAATGTTAGCATCTCTTCTAATTTTAAAAGTAGGCAATATATCCTTGCAATGTAAATTTTTTCAGGGAAATGACTCAACCCATGTACTGAGATTTAGCTGCTCTGACTTATAACTTGAGCTAGAATGATTTTTCCTTAATGAAAATGAACAAAAGCAGCACCCCAAATTATTCCACTAAGTAAAACAAAGTAAAATAATGTCTTGACTCCTCTGAAAATCTCTAACAAAAGTTCCAAGGAGCTACATGTTTACTCACATTATTCCATTTGTCTCAGAAACAACTAGGGTGTATAATCAGACTGTATTTTACCACCAGAAAGCCAAAATATTTCCAGCAGATTTATCAACAGAAGAAAGAAATGGCCTTGTCCATGGAAAAGAATGATAATACGATCCCAAGTCAGCACTCGTGAAGCGTGCTTTGATAGTCACTGAAGCACAGCAATACTTCAGCACAGAAATAAAGAGGACTACATTTTCCCCATGCTAGAATGCTTCAACAGTGGAACATTAAAGAAATGGCGCTCCTGGTCCCAGCAGAGAAACTGATCCTCAGAATCAAAAACACACGCTCTTCTGAACTACTTCACAGCAGAACTAAAACAACTCCCAAAACTCTTTGAAAACAAACTAAGTATTCTAGGCTGGACTGTAATAAGTAAAGTATGTCCATATCTTTGAGAAATACTGCCACAGAAATCTTGGTGAACAGTTTGTTCAAGGCATCAAATTTCAGAAGCAGGGGACCTCAGTGATTGCAGACTGCACTCCTCATGCTCTTCACACAAGGTCTTTTCCTCTCAAGTCTGTCAGGCTGTTCAAACTGCTGTGAAGGCAGTGATGCATAAGAAGCAGCAACACTTACAATTAAAGTATGTTTTAAGAAATAACAACTATTGAGAGGAGAAACAAGTTCTTCCTTCTTTCCTTCCAGAGGAATGATGAGAACAACAGCAGATGAATGGATAGTTAAATAACTAAAAGCACTGTCAGGAAAACCTAGCCAGATGAAAGCAATCCTGAGTCTCACAAGTAGATAATACAGGAAAAAGTTAATAAAATTATATTAAAACTGCTGTCATTTTTACTGCTTAAATCCCAGATCTGACCTCCTGCAGCACCTATTTTATGATCTGCTCTACAGAACACAGAACTGTGGATTCTGACCAATTAAAAAAGAAAATCAAGGTTTTAATTTTTTCAGAGCTGCTTCCAAATTGAAAATAAATTGATACATGCATGCAAACACAGTAACAACTACTTTACATTTGAGCAAACAATCAAAGAAATAAAAACATTGCAACTGTCTGTAGAACTTCAGTACATTTATTCAAAGTGCTGTGATCAAGAAAATGTTGTCTGTTAAAAACCACATGTATTTTACATGGCATTAAACTAAAGATTAGGTTTGGCCACTCAAATTTCCTAGAGTTAAACTATTCCATTCATTCTTTCATGGGATAAAGTAAACATATTTACTTAAAACCTTTAAGCCCACCCTTGAGCTGGTTAAAAATACTTAAAAATTGGACATACATTCTATTCTACATAATTATTAAGATTTTTTCCATTCCCCTATTTATTCCTGACATAGAGTTATTCTAATCACCAAGTGCCGATTCTTGCACTTGCACTTGCATCTTTGCAGATGACTGCAAACTGCTCTGAATTTCAAGAGAATAAATAATTGTTATTGTCAACAGAAAATAGTTTGTTATAGGGCAAACTATGTTTCCAGTCACAATTTAGTGAATCTGGATTCATACACTGAA
Source organism: Hylia prasina (assembly GCA_013397195.1). Lineage (NCBI taxonomy): Eukaryota > Metazoa > Chordata > Aves > Passeriformes > Sylviidae > Hylia > Hylia prasina. The sequence continues at coordinate 9,925 of VYXD01013465.1, forward strand.
TTGCAGAGTTGCACCACATTTATACTTGTAATTCAAAAGTATTTTTTACATCGTATTTTTTATTTAAGTTTTAGTCACTCTTCAGAAAACTGAGTCTAATTATCTATTAGGTTTTAATATTGAATACATATAATTGTAGTTTTTTTCTTCAGATATGGTCATAGTTTGCCCCAGAAATTTTGGTCTGTAATTGCATATAGTCATTATTGCCTAGTTCACATTTCACTGTACCTGGAACATGGTATTAGTAGCCCAGCACAATTTTTAAAAACTGTATATAGTATCAAATTGAAACAAATTCACTTTGCTACATTTAATGCAACTATTTTTCACTGGTATAGCCATAAACCTCATCAAAGATTTCTCAGGAAAAAGAATAAACATATTGCATCATCATTACTATAGAGCTAATGGGGTACCAGTTGCCTATGTACAACTACAAACAACTGATAAAATATTAATACATACAGATTTTGAATTAATATCATCACCAGCCACTCCCTAATGAGACTTTGTCAACAGTAGGTTCCTGTATTAGAATGAGTTCTGCTGAGATGTTGAGGCAGTGTTAATGTAGATATTAGGGCATTTTTTTACCTTACACTATACAGAGCTGCCATGGTCTCCATAATTTTATACCATTCAGTAAGATTGGTGTATATATATGTATATATAAAAATATATGAATTTATTATTCATAAATTCTTCAATCCCTATCTGAGCAGGATCTGCTCTATAAAAACTTTACTTCTGTATGTAGCATAAATATGTATTTAATTTAACCAAGAGGAATTGCTGCAAGTATTTTAATATCTATTTTTGGCAATAAATAAATGAAATGGATTGGCAGGATGAAAAACACGTGTGCTCTCAGTACACACTTATTCATGGTTATCTACCCTATTAACAAAGGCAGACGTCTCCCAGTAAGAAGAGAACCACAGAAATCCTTCGCAAGGAACAACTAAGCTGTAGTTCCCACCACACTATCACTTACCCCTAGCAGTATTAATATTCCATCTTCTTGCTCCTTATGACTTACCAAGGATGAAGATGAGTTTTTAGCAAAGCCCACTGAACTAAACTGGTTGTCACCACTGACAGGGACTGAAATGGTTCATGCCTTAAACATTCTTATGAAGGAATTTTGCCCATTACAGAAAAAATGCAAAAAGAAGTACAACCACAGAAGCCCACCTGTGGGGAACCAGGAGGGACAAGGGAGGAGCTGCTCTCCTATGGAGAGCAAGCACCCTGTGAGTTTGAAAAAGGCAAGGTTTTTCATTGGTCCGTTTTGGCAGGCTCTCAAGGTTCCGTAAACCCCACCCCTGAGTTAGAACATAAAAGGAAGGTATTGGGACTGTTACAGGGTCCGTCGAGAGCTGAATAAAGCATCTCTCTGGAGGAATACTGATTCTCGTTGCATTATTTCCCCATGTTCCTGAAGAAGGTGCTAGCTGGAGAAGAGCCTCAGGCACTTAAAGATTTGCTGACAGTCTGAGACGCCTGAGGCAACATGCAGTTCTGTTGAGAAGATTACGGCTCGCAAGACGGCTGACAAGAACCCCAGCTAGGGGGGAGAAACCCCGAGGCAGATATACCCACCCCTCCTTGAAGATGCCAGACTAGAACTTTGGACTGTGAGAGAAGTCATCTAAATAAAAAAGGGTACACTAATGTTCAATCATCTCAGGTCTAGGGAGAAACAAACAAGGCTGAGGGAAAAGAATGCATCCACAAGAAAGCCAAATGCAGAAGAGAATCATCCCTGGCTGTGTTTAGGGTGGGAGAGACCACAACCCATAGAGCCTAGGTTTATACAGACTCTCCCCCAAAACGAGGGGGAAGGAGGAGGTTTTGGGAGTGTGATGTAACTTCTGGTCAGAGGCACTGAACACCCATCCTGCCTTACACAAACCGGCCCAGCTGTGAAATCCCAGCCCTGGGAAGGCTGCATCCATGGGACATTCACCTGGGAGGCACCTGAGAGGGTATCATAATCCATCAAAAATCCTCCAAAGTGCTTCCCAGAGGCCTTGCACCACAGAACTGCATGTGATGCAAAATGATGATCCTGAGTATGCTTGCAAGACACTATGTTGAACTTCACCACCCTCCTGGGGAGGTACCTGGGCATTCCCACCTGGCCTGAATGTATATTAATCCATCGGGTTGTATGCTTTTTGGGAAGGACCTTCACCACCAAGATGACGAGCTTGACAGCATAATTGGGAGGACACTGATAGGATCCATGGAATGGTGATATTTGTTCTGTCTATATCACTCTTTCCTGTCCCTCCACCTCTTTTCTATTTCTTTCTTTCCCCCTTTTCTCTCTTTTCCTCTCTTTCTCTCATATTTACTATCAAATAAAACCCATATATATAGACATTGGCATAAAGTCTCATTTGCGCCTTAATTTGGGCAGAGGCATTTCTAATAACTTTAGAAACCAGACCATAACAACCATGGAGGTGCAAAGACCTGTAGTGATGGCATAAGGAAAGGGTAATGACTTTAAACTGAAAGAAGGTATGCTTAGATTAGGAAGAAATCATCTACTATGAGGGTGGTGAGGAACTGGCACAGGTTGCCCAGAGAAGCTGTGGATGCCACATCATTGGAAATGTTTAAGGCCAGGCTGGATGGGCCTTTGAGAGACCTCATCAAGTGGAAGGTGTCCTATGGAAATACACAGGACAGAGAGTAAAACAGACATAATCAGCATAGCTGGTTTGATAACCAAGATGCCATGGCAGGAACAAACAGAACTTTGAAGATTACAGAAGGTGGGATTAAACCTGCTTATGGGAAGAGAGGAGGTTCAAACCTCTGCAAGCAAAGGATGTTGTAAAATATATGAGTTGTCTGTATGATCTTTAACCTGATTACTGTAGTGGAAAATTATTAACCTTCCTGAAATGGTATATAAGCTTTTTGAAAATCTGAGTAAAATTGAATTCTGATCACCGAATCAGTCTTCCCGTCTCTCCATCAATTGTCAATAGTGTCCTGCCAAGGGGTTGGAGATGATCTTTAAAGTCTCTTCCAACTCTAACCATTGTGTGATTCTATACCTGATGAAATTTGCTCAGTCTACCCCATTAGATAGATATTAATCTTCCAGATACACTTAGAGAACAAGATTCTCTGTGAAGCATGATATGTACAGAGCCAAACTGCAAACAGGTTGAAAGTGAAAAATAAGTGACCTAAGAGTATTGCAGAGGTCTATTTACTAAATGTGTCAAGTCAGTCAGCAGCAATGAGGGGGAAAGCTACTTCCTTATGGGAGCAGCAAGCAACACTCTTAAGATCAGCAGAGAAAAGACAGGAGAGAAGTTAGTAAATCAGTAAGGGCTAGCCACTGGGAAAATGAAATTACTCCCATATTTTTTATGAAATCTAATGCTGAATTACAACACGTTGAACCCCAGTATCATGGAACAGGGAGAGCCAGCTGCCTTGCAAGGGGTGTAGAGCCAAGAGCAGGTCATGGCAACAGTATAGGCAGGGACAGTGGCTCAGCCCTGTCTGCAGCTACACCACAGTTATTCCTGCCTGGCAATCTCTCTCCAAGGTTACTAGCAGGAAGGGGCAGCTGTCAGCTGCACTATCAATTCCTGCTGTATGACCCTCAGCCCCAACAGTTAAACCTTCAGGAGAGAGGATGCACTCAGTGCCAGGACAATTCCTGTGAAACTCACACTACAACAGTCCCAACCAGTCTGATGTCAATTGCCTTAATAAGGTACCAAGAACAAAAAAGGGATCAGAAGTGCTGCAGGTTCAGTATTTACTTCTACATTTCATCATTATCAGCTGGTCTCTTTTTAATTATCACAGAGCTACTTTCTGCCTCTCACAGATGAGTTTGTGAATCCTCACCTGTAACATGTCTTTAGAAAAAGACAAAAGAAATCTTCCAAAAGTTTGAAAATCTATTCATAGAAATGCAGAACTGTTCAGACTTCATCCTACATGAACTGAATGAAAAACCTTGTCTGGGCTACTCTGAAACATTCAAAACCTCACTTTCACATAGGAAGTTAAATAGTACTTGAGTTTTTGAATATAAATTTCCACCTGTTCACTACCAGATGTCATCATCCTCTGTGATATTACAGTAGGTTTTTTCAGAGCAGTAGCTGTTCAACGTTTGAATTTTATATGCAAAACAGAAGCAGAGATTTAAATATTTTATGTTCAAATTTTATCTAGCAATTTAATTTCTTTTTCCATATTTCTAATCCTTGTAAATAGTATCACAACTTGGTTCACTCCTTGCTTTTTTGTGTATTACAATAGGTATCCTGTGTGGTTAAAGTGTACAAACATATGCAAAACCCATAGCATTTTTACCTTTTAAATTATCTTTGCAGCCTTGGAAACTTAAGAAGCAGTTGTTCAGCATATACTTCCATAGTGGTAGGAGTCTCACCAATTTTGCCTTGAGTATAGCCTTTAAGGAGCCTCTCCCCTCTAGTGGACTGAAATGTGTCTTTTTGAACTTCAAACACAATAGCTTGTGGATGAGGGTTGAAGTCTAAATGATGAGTCGCTGATGCACTGAAACATATCTGAATTTTCAGACCTAAGTTACTGTCAAACGTCCTGTGTTGAACAGCAAGAATGGTAAATGCCATTATTTCCAACTGCTTTAGACTACGATACATGTGGGAAAGTACAATGTGACTTAAGAGTTATGATGATCATTCAGTACAGTTCTGGAAGCACACCTGATTCTTTCCTAATAATGCAAAACCAAAATCTGGAGAATCAGACTGAGATTACAAAGGCTTTGAGGAGCCCTCCAGAACTGAGTAATGAGCTGTATTGATCCTGGCTGGAAGGCTGTTGTACGGGGGAGCTACTGAGCACACAGGAGTTTATCTGAGAAGGCACAGGCAGGTGCTACACTCTTCCCTGCATGTACAGCTTCTCATTCCTGCCTCTGTTGTGCTGAGAATACCCCTTGGCCGTAGGATGAAACGAGCTAGTCATAGTAGCGGAGATTGTAGGCAGTTCCCACTTGCCATCACCTGCATCTCCTTGGCTTTATCTGAGAGTGAAGGTGTTTTCATGATCTCATGAAAGCATTTTTTTTCCCTAGCAATAGCAAATATGCATTGGATTGTTGTCTTCTAATAAAATCCTGCAAGATCTCTAGAGACTATAATGCTCAAGAATGTCTTAATGGAAATCATCTATATATTGTGTCATTCCCTGAAAGGAAGTCTGTGTGATGCTGCAAAACTCAATTTCCAGCATCTGAAAGATCCTAAGATTATTCTATTTTTTTTTTCCTAGTGTTAGCTTAATGACATGGCATTTTAAAACAATTCATTATAGAGCCAGACTTCATTTCTTCCTATAATCATAACACCACTGTACATACAGACATATGGTATTAAGATCCATAATTCTAGTCCAGTACATTATGAACGGGATTCAGACCTCTCAGCTTGAAGTTGGATCCTAAAAGCTTAACATCCTAAAAGCTGGATGGCCTTCCCTGAGCTATAACTTGTTAGGTTTGATATAATGGGTCCAAATCTGCATGACCTTGGTTATATGTTATTCCAAAAGCAATTTAAATGTTACTGCACTCCATTGAAAACTTGTTTTTCCAAGACGGATTGTCACATGTGTCTTCACACAAGCTCGGCAGATTTACTCTACTTTCTCTAATGCACCAGGTGGTACAAAGCCTAAGCAAAATCAAGTATTGAAAATCTATTAGAAGAAACAAATAGCAATTAATAATAGAGAAGCTAGAATGTTATATTCAGCATCTAAAAGGGTTTGTGCTTATTTCCAGCTGATATTGCCTGATCTCCTTTTATCTTGGATCATTACTTATCTTCTCATTTTTAACTCTGAAATTAAATTATTAGAGTATTTTCAGTTGTAAAAGAAAGCAAGCAAAAACATAGATTATTGATGCAATGATTTTTGCTCTGCAGCTGTTGTTCCCTAAAATGCTATTTAGTGCTATTTAGAGCAGTCACTTCCTAATATAATTCTATGATGCTGTGCATAATGTAAAGGGCATGCCTTCAGATTTCCACATTCAGTTCAGCAGCAAGTCACCACCTACAACCAAATGACAGATAGATTATTTATGTTTTACGCATAAATCACAAGTGTAACAAATAAAGATTTCAACATGCTTTTGTTAGCAACTTCACATGCAAAATATTTTTACCCATTTGATGAACTTGAGCTATTTCAGATACAGCACCCTGAAAGCTCTTTTGGTATGTCATTCCTAACAGGCATGACGACCCAGCAAGGCTGAAAGCCCCCAGTGGGAAAAAGATGAGTGTATTTTTTGAACTATCCACGCACTTCACACAACAGTAATTCCAGCTCTAATTTTCTCTTTTTAATTCGCACTGCAGAATGTGAAGAGAAGAGAAAGCTTACTGAAGTTTATGAGTGCTTCTCCATTGCTCATGGGTTCCCATATATTATCGAAGAAAACGTTGAATTCAACTTATTTATTAAAAGAACCAAGAGGTACTTCTCATCTCATTTACATACACGCAGTTTAATAGCGTGTATCTTTCTGTAAGTAACTTTAGGTCACTTTACTATTATTGCACACATCTTCATTCCGTCTTTTAAAACTATATTTTACCTAAAGGTATATTCTCTTCTCTGATTTCTTCTCAGTTACCCCCCATGAATTCTTAAAAACTCATGGCTGCAGAAAATTCTCATCCATCTGTGGCCCTGATTTGTCTGAATCTGAGAAATTTTAGCCTGATAGCAGCCGCTGAATGTTCCCAAGGGAAGAATTCCTGGGAGGCTCTTTCTCAGGAAAAATCTTTTTAAACAATTGCTCTTGTTTTTCAAAATAATTCTGTGTAGTTGTGCCTTTGTGTTTCTCTAAGCTTGACCAATAGAACCAGAGGGGTATCAGTCCTATGAACCAATAGTATGCCTTTCAGCGCAGCATGTTATAAAAGGGCTGAATGAATTGCAAATAAAGCTTTCTGATCTTTCTTCTACCTTGGAGTCAAGCTTCTTCATTTAGTGTCTAACAGTGACATCTCAAAGTGATAGAAGAAATCAACAAGAAAACAACGAGGCGTCCACTGTATGGGAGTGAATAGGACCAAAGCAGTAACAGGGGGCCAAAGACAAAAGGCAAAAGGTGGGGTCTAGGTTCCAACAGAGACCCTAATGCACCCTAGTATGGGTGGGGAGTTAAGGTGGGGTCTGAGAGAAGGGTCCAGTGGGGGACAACGATTAAGAATATTAAAATTCTTGCACCAAAAACCAACCTACGGTAACACAGAGAATGAGGAAACTTCTAGGAACCTTTGCATACTTGAACATGTGAATAAACTTCTTGCTTATGGCATTTTGAGTGGGGTTTCCCAAGGCATTTTTCCAGGGTTCTCTTCTTCCCCGGGGAAAAAACTGTACAGGTTTTTTAGATGCAATGTGAATAACACCAAATATAATATAATTCTGCTGATTCTGAAGGATATACTCACACACACTATTTCAGCTACCAAAGAATTTTTCAGTTTTTGATTTTCAAAAAATGCATCCAGGATTCTTCTCTCTACATTACACTAGTTTTTCTCCCTACATTACACTAGAGGACTTTGCAGTCACTCTCCATTTGCCATAAAATGCAATGCACAGCCTCAGAAAATCTTATCCAAAGTTTATGACATTTGCTCTGAATTCTGGTAAGACTTAAGAATACCAGCAGAGGATAAAAAAAGACTTAAAACATGTCTTTGTTACTTGAAATGTTTATTTTTATACAGAATCACTATAATTAGAAAACCTAAATGCCATATTGTCAATGGTATGTTTCCTACTAATTAAAATGTGAAAGAGAAAACTCCTCACCAGGTGGGACATGTCTTTCAGTGAGCTGGGATTGTATTTTAGCATTCTCTTTCTTCGCTTTATTTATAATTTGATTTATTTCATGTAAATATATCTCTTCTTGGGAACTCAGAACAGTCCCTTCTGGTTTCTCTCTCTCAATGACTCATTTCTTTATCCCCATTCATAAACACAGAGATTGGAGAAAATATTTAAAACCTTAGACCAATAGAGAGTAATACAATTTAAGAATATTTGTGTTATCTCCATATCAGTAGATAATTTTGTTAGAAAATCTTTCACAAGGAAAGAACAGAAAATAATTTCAGGCAAAATCAGTAAGAGGCATCAGTAGCTACAGGATTTACATTTAATTACTGGCCTTCTAGAAAATGGTACTACATGTGGCAGTCTCCAGCTCTCTCATTTCCATGAAAACTTGCAATCACTCTCATTAGAAGTTCATCACTAGTTTTCACAATTATCATTCGCTTAATAAAATTAAGCCAGCTAAAATATTCTGTAGAGCCAGGGGACAGGAAAAAATTTAGAACTGGAAATGCAAACTAAGATTATAAATAATTGAAGCACATTTTAGGCATAAAAGAACAATATAAAATAATGCCTTTTCATATAAAGTGCATAAACAAGTAATTTATTGTTCATTTTTCACACAGAGTGAAATGATAGAAGTGTGCTCTTGAAAACAAATTCCCAGTCAGCTTGAAATATAAAGTGAAAATTTTGCCATAATGAAGCTCGTTATATTCAGTTATTCTTTTCAACAGCATAACTGTATAACATCATGGAAGCATACTATTTTTTCCCCCAATGCAGTGGTGGCAAGTACATCATTATAAACAAATAAGAGAAATGCATTTCTTTCATGTAGAGCAACATATTAAAAAATACCTAACTGTAGATCTAGCTCTCACTGATAGTTCTAAAGTATTAAAAACCAACTTTATTGTAATAAATA
>VYXD01013467.1:0-114141 GCA_013397195.1 Hylia prasina
CTACAGATTTCTTTAACAAAAACTAAGGAGACAAATATTTCCAGACTTGGCATTTGAAAAGAAGAGACAATAAATTTGCCAGTTAGGAGAATCCACCCAATGAAGTTGGTGCATTTTGGACAACTGGCAGATTCTCTATACTGTCTTAAGTTCAAGGAGTTTCCAAAGATTGATGAAAGCTTGTGTCAAAACCTGACATTTTTCAAGAGAAGAGAGTCAAGTTGAGTCACTTTTCTTGGTGCTTTTTTAGAAGAAAAATATTGTATTCCCTTGCATCTGAAGACAAGGCCAATATAATTTTAAGGTGTTGTGTGTTTTTAGTCTTTTTGAAGTCTGTCTCAGTGTTCAGTGTGCATACAGTACATCTGTCCCTGATGACTCTTGAAGCAGTACAGACAACCAACATGACAACAATCTTTCAAAAAAGAACATTAGACTGGGTTTCCCAGGGAGGTGGTAGAGTCACTGTCCCTAGAAGTATTTAAGAAATGATGTGGCACTTAGCGGTGTGAATTTGGTGGCATGGTGGTGTTTGGTCAAAGGCTGGACTCAATGATCTTGGAAGTCTTTTCCAACCTTATTGATTATATATGACTCAATGATTTCCAGGGATGATAATTCTACCACTTCTCTGTGCAGTCCATTCCAATGCCCCCCATCTTTTCAGTGAAGAAATTTTTTCTTATATCCAATCCAAACATCCCCTAAAGCAACTTAAAACTATTTCCTCTAGTTATGTCTCTTGTTAACTTGTGCCTGGCTACAATTTCCTTTCAGGGGGATGATCACTGCTCTGGTTTCTGTCTATTTAATACCATAGCACCATGACAGATAAAATGCTAACACATATGGGCTACTTTGCTAGATTGCTCCTGGGATGTGTTCAAATGTGAGGATTGCAGGCCATAAAACCTTGTTTGTATCCATGATGTAGCACCAAGGGATGATACTAAACACTTCATTTAGGAGTAGGGAACAACCTGCAGAACATCCTGAGAGAGGAACTTTATCAGTGTGTCTGCAAATGCTTTCCTCAGCCGTATTTTCTTTTATCATGCATGTTCGGTGGTCTCTTTATTCAATGACACCCCATCATGACAGCATTCCATCATCCAATCTCAATGCATCCATCAATATTTTCTAGCATGCACACTGATATGATAGGATATATAATGTCCCCACATAGTTTTCCAAAATTAGGCATTTTGTCTGGAAGCCATCTTAAGAGAACCTCTAAGAGCTGTATTCATCACAGCTCTCCTGTCTAACATAGTTCCTTGATTTATGTAATGTCCTTGGAGTACGAAGGAAAAGCTGTGAAAGAAGCTGTTGCAAGAGAATCTTTGAAGTGCATTTCTAGCAGTACTTTTCCTGTTAACAAATATATAAAATAAAAACAAAGGACTTATATCTGTGTTTCATAAAAATCATGGGATTGCAAATTAATTAGATTCCTAGTTCTTCTGAGAGAGAGAAGTAGAAAATACCCCCAAAATTAAAACAAACAAACAAAACAAAACAAAAAAACCCCAACTTTGGTAATTTTTCTTCCATCCATAACAACAGTTGCAAAATATTTTCTTCCACAGATCCACTTGAGGGAATTTGTCCTTATGTGCAAAGTAGCTGTGTTACTAATTAAGAGCATTTCCTATTTATAATAGAAAAAACTCCTTTCATAAAAAAATTATTTCTCCAGACCCAGTGCTGTCATATGATGATGACATATGCATGATCTCATGAATATGTACCCCACCCTCCAAATTAAAGGTTGAGGTTCCTGAACTCAGTCCTCCTTCTGACCTTCATGTGTTCTTGGCTCAACCTCAGCTTGCAAAGGCAGAATATAATTGGTAAGTATTTTAAAGCTTTTTCCACTCTGGGGTTTGGAGAAATTGGATGGTATATTGCAGTCATTCTTCTTCCGTCTCTGATAAGCAGTGATAGAAAGATGTTGACATTTAAAACATTATCAATAGGTAGCTAAGTTGGTGCTCGCTGAGAAGGATAAGGAATTTTTTTCCTCAGAACATTTTTATTTAGGGTTCCAAAAGTGCAAGCAGATGCCACTGCATCTGTTACATCTTCTTCCCATGTTTGAGAGCATGTCTCCCACCACATTAGCTGGAAATTTCATTCTGAGGCAAATAGTAACAAATATAGATATTTTCCCTCACCTCCCAAGTCTTTATGCTCTGGAGAACAAAGAAATAACATTTAAAAGACAGCAATATATTTTAGAGTTTACTTGCCAAATCTAAACTGTGCATGTGTTTAATATTCATGCATATGATGCAGAAGAAACTTGCTTTTATAAATTTTGGGTAAATAGCTAAAAATGTGTGTGCTGAAAAGAATGAGAGACTAGAATCTAATGGAATACGTTTCTCTGATGGGAGGAACATATAGGACAAAATGCATTATATGGTCTATATGGCCATTTTCACAAAGAGACTAGCAAAAGAAACAAGCTGTAAGTGACTAAGTAGGAAGCAGCATATTTTCATGATACTGCTTGCAATTATGGAGTACTTATAGGTCATTCCTAACAAAGAAATGTCATGTGTGCTTTGTTATCCTTTTGTAAAAGTAACTCAATCATTTGCATATATGTATATTTTAGCATGTTGAATTAGTTTTCCTGGCTTTAAAATATTTCTATATATCTATTAATACCATTGTTCTCAACATCACATGCTTAGAACATATAGAATTAGGGTCTAAGGGCTGTGAATCATAATTAAAAATAATATTTAAGTTCTGTTGCTGGTTTTGATTTATCAAGGCAATAATTTTCAATGGCTGCACAAATTACCTTTTTCTACTTTTGCAGCATTTATACTACAGTAAATCTGAATGAAATTAACTCTGCGTCAAAGCCAATGGAATAAAATGAGCACAATGTTCAGATGTCTACTTAAGGGTCAAATATCAGGGAATCTGTTATGAAAGTCCCCAAGAAGCTCTGTTAGGAGTCAGTAGGATAGCCACAAGTTAAGGGAGAGCCTGAGGAAAGGAACATTTAGTTCATACTTACACACTGAAAAATTTACCTGTTAAACATCTGTACACATGGAGAAAGGCAGCTCCAGACATGCCTTTAAGGAAGTGTTCAGGTGAAACTACAGTCAGCACCAGCTTTCAGGAGCAGGCTGTGTGTTTCAACCACACAAAGTACCTACCCTGGAGCTCCTTCTGAGCTTTTTTATTAGCTGGCTGTAGATGGATTTCCATCAAACTGGGTTCCTTCAGACAGCCCCCATTTATCATGCAACCTGATATGTACCAAAAAGTCACTGAAGAGGGTGGCTGTCTCAAATCCTGAGACATAAAAGATTTCCTTAGCAAGACAGTTATAGATGTTTCAAAAATGCAAGCAGATCCATGAGTCAGAATTGACTATGATTATGGATCTTTTCCAATAGGCAATTTGGATGTGGCCGTCTGGTTTGGAAGGCTAAGGTAGTTTTATGTTACGAATGTGTACTGTACTCTTCCAGTTGACTTCAATGCCACAGAGCTGTCCTGAGCTTGATTAAATTACTAGCAGAGACATAGAAAAAGCATAGAAAGACATAGAAAAAGAATATATTGTATTTAGGGCTTACTGTGTTAATGCACAATGTTTAGTATTAGTTCTTATTTTAGACAGACTCAAGCCTAAATAAAGGTCCCTTGTGCATAGTCTCTCTTTGCAGTTTTGCTTCAGAAAAGTCCTACTAAGAGTTTATTATGTTGTTTCCCCATTCATTACAAGGGACATTTTTAATTGACTTGGCCACACAATTAAGCAAAAAAATTCACACCAGTGGGGCACACAGTGATGTATTTTGTTTGGCTGGGATATTTTTTAAAGCAATTCAAAGCAGAAAGTACTAAATTTCTCCTTTCTTTTTCATTAAGAGGAAGGAACATTTTTTTTTTAATTCTCTTTATTGTCATTAGTGACAATTCTGACCTTGAAGTCAGTGTCTTCCATAAGATTCTGATAGTGATTTCTTTTCCCTAGATCATGCAACCACTTCTTTAGACTGTACTTCTTTTTAATTGACTTGCTAAGCTTTTCTCCAAAAGCTTTTTTTCTCTTTTCTTCTCCATTTCTTTTGAAACTCTTTGAAAGAAGGCAATTTTGACTTATTTCAGTCTGTTATAGATTTTGGGAATATTCCAGAGGCAAAGATAGGACTAAGGCAAACTGGCAAAATCAATTATTTTAAAGTTTTAGCTTTTAGTTTAGACAATTTTAACAATAATGTTGAAAGGATGCTGCAAAATGTCACAGTCTGGTCAGGAAACTGCAGTATAATGTGTGGTGAATAAATAACACACCAAGTGACACTGATAAAAGAGTTCTGGGGAAAATAACACCCTCAAAATGTTTTCAAATTATCATACCCCCAATTTCTGGTCCCACTTACGTCAAACTAAGTCTGCAGCAATTTTACTGACAACATCAAGACTGGATTCTTTATTCCCACAAACAATTTTTTCATGAAAGGTGAGCCTCATTGGAGTTATTTCAGCAAGAAATAGAGATAGCTCAAGCTTTTAGTGAAGGAAAGAAGCACAGGGATCATTATGTCTGCATTTCCCTTAACAATGGGTACATGGCGCAGATTGCTGGCCCATTTTCCCTTGAAACATCCAGCAGCATTCCCTGGTCTGGGTGTTTGGGCTTCTTCCCTGTGAGAACCAGACAAAGGGGAATGGGGCCAAGGAATTGGGCTGAGACATTTTGACGTCCTCCGATACTGATATATATGCTAGTGCATATATTTACTAGTACTTTAAAATACATAAAAGTAAATAATCAGCTCAGACTAAACACTTTTTGTACATCATGTATGAAAAGAAAAATACTGGTGGATGAGAAGCTCAACACAACCTGGAAATGTGCACTTACAGCCCAGAAAGCCAACTGTGTCCTGGGCTGCATAAAAAGAAATGTGGCCAGCAGGGTGAGGGAGGTGATTCTTCCTCTCTCTTCTGCTCTCCTGGAGTGATGCATCCAGCTCTGGAGGCCCCAGCATAGGGATATAGAACTGTTGGAGCAGGTGCAAAAGGCCACAAAGATGATCAGAGGGCTAGAGCACCTCTTTAGTGAAGGCAGGCTGGGAGAGCTGGCATTGTTCAGCCTGGAGAAAACTCCAGGGAGACTTTATAACATCATTCCAGTACTTAAAGGAAGCCTACAAGAGAGCTGGAGAGGGACTTTTTACCAGAGCATGTAGTGAAGACAAGGGTGAAAGTCTTCAAGCTGAAAGACATTATGTTTAGATTAGACATTGGAAAGAAATTCTTTACTACGAGGGTGGTGAGGCACTGTAACAGGCTGCCCAGAGAAACAGGGGATGCCCCATCCCTGGAAGTGTTCAGAGCCAGGTTGGATGATGGGGCTTTGAGCAGCTTGGTCTAATGGAAGGTGTTTCTGTCCATGCAGGGAGCTTGGAACTAGATATTTAATATCCCATCCAACCCAAAATTTTCTCTGATTTTATGACTCTGTGATTCAATCCTTAATTCTGAGGATGTAGCACTGATAACTAGATTTTCTGCAACTTACATCACTACAGCTCTCTGCCAGTGTAATACCTTTCAGCTTCATGAACTGATATTTTCCAGCTGCAAAGCAGGTGCAATGTTCTCCATCATCCAGCTGTTCACTGACACAACAGGTGTGTACAGATAGTCCCATGTCTGTCCTCCTGGAAGGGAGACCAGCTACCCTTCAAAGATGATGTTCAAGGACCATCCTATTGAGCAGAATTTGCGATAATTACATAAAATGTTTTTTTAACAGACTTTTTCTGGAAGTTAGGGTACAATTCCAGTCTACCTACACGTTTCCCAAAAGATATTTTCTCCTTACCTGTGACTTTTCTGTGAATTTCTTCAAGCACCACCTTCCAATGAGAAAAACTCTTAAGAATTCTCTGTTCCTTATTGCATGAATGTGTTCACCTGACATTTATAAAGTCAGGAAAATAGAAATAAACTGGTTTGTGTTAATCCCAGGTGGAATGTTGTTTGTCACGAGATCAGAGTTTTGTCAAAGTTAAACCTTGAACCCACAAGATAAATTACTGAATATCCTTAATCCGTCAATTCCATACCAGAACTATGTAATTACTTTGTAATAAACCTAATGTGATCATACTTTAATCCCTTTCTTAAGGTGTACATAAAATACACACTCTGAGCTGGTGAGTTGTTTACTTATGTCTTGCAATAATAATAAATGCAGCTTTTTTTTTTTTCTTTTGTGTTTGCCTCCTAAAAGGTTCCCTATCACTACACACTACACATTTTCCTTCATTCTCAGAAGATGAAGTGTTTGATTTAAACTAGCTGAAGAAACAATCCTAAGCCTAACACTTTTCGACATACAGGATAAACCTGCCTTTATATTATTAAGGAACAAAAAACTCCAATAATATAAAGTGCAGATGGCAAAAAATGATAAAGATGACAATTTCTGGCTTTGAGGAAGGCAGCAAATGCTGTTTTCTTCCCTTGTCTCGTCATTGTTCACAATCTCTGAGTTTGTTGTCTGTCGTCTTATACAGGGCATGAGCTTGGCAGGGTACAAATGCCACACATCACTATTTCTGCCAGCAGAACTCTTGGGTCTCTGGGTGGATCTCTAGAAAAATTGCCTTTTATTATATTTTGATTCAGCTGGCTCTGTGATGGAGTTCTGCTACAATTGTTTGAACAGTTTTCAATGAAGATGGCATAAGGAATAAATGTTCACTGATTCCCTTGGGAATGAAAAGAATGCATCTGCCTGTTAAATGTCTCAGAATTTAATTCAAAAGAGTCAAATGATCTGTCCAAGAGTATGCACCTTATCCTCAGGATTTAAAATACATAGTCCCTTAGGTTACTCAGGTTATGTATTTACTTTTGCTTGTTGTTCACTCTTGTCTCTCCACCATCCAAATGATCTTCTGAAAGTAGGAGCAATACAGTAGCTCATTTTCTCTTTCTGGTAAGTGGTTTGGACAGCCTATGCACAGATTAGCCTTCCAACACCATTGGGATTCATCTTGAGATGACTGAGCTCAGCCACACGGGGCTAAGGGAGCCTGATGGGTTATTTGGGTGACTTCAGCCTTCACATGGCCATTTGATTAGCTCAAGCAGCACCAATACTTTCCTATTTAATTTGTGGCTTTGCATTTTAATAGAACAATGAGGCAAATCTTTGACTTATCCTTAACTGGCACAGCCCCTTTGAATTTAGCAAAATAATTGTAAAGGGAAAATCTTCCCAACACTTACCCTGCCTTGAAACTGCCTGTGTAGCTCCAAATTGCATTTTCTCAGTCTAACAGTATTCCTGGCTATTGGATTTGAAAAAGTAAGCACTATTCTAGTACTAAGCATGGAACTGATTTTTCAGATGTTGTTTTGTTTTTGGTTTTGGTTGGTATTTTTTTTAATGAATGACTATTTGGTTGTTAAGTGTTACAACTGCATCTCTTCCTGCTGGAATGGGCACAGTTAATAGGCTTGCCAGACATTTAGACCTAGAAAAAAATACCATTCAAAATAAAACACTGTTACCAGTGGCAACCTCATTGGCTGTTTTAGCAGACAGACCAAGTGCTGAAGGAGCACTGGGACAAATCCACTCTCCTCCACACGGGAAAGGGCTCCTTTGTCACGACAATATAGGAAGGATGCTCAAGCTATGCTTGCTTTGTGTAAAATTTCAGAGCCACAGCTTCTCACATGGGTTATTTTATAGTAAATTACTTTTAGAGCAAACCAGAAATAATCAGAACAAAGCAGGATAATAGCTGCTGTCATCTGCTTTCATGTCTCCAGTGGGAACTAAATTCACTAAAATGAACTGTAAGAAGTAGCGGGGGTGGCTTTGTTCCTTTTCACCTGAGCCTAAATATCTGGCTTCATCCTTCAGCTAGGTTTAGGCAAATTAGCTCGAGGGCAACAGCCATCTTAACTTCAGACTACTGAGAAAAAAATTAAATCTTTTTATTTAGTGAAAATTGCAGAGGCCATTCACTGCCAAAACAATTCTGTGGGGACTAAGGGACTGGGAAATAGCTAGGAATTACCAAGAGGTAGGCATTGACCGGTGCAGATCTTTTTATCCCCAAAATGACTCTGACATCAATTCAGAAGAACGAAATGCAAGATGCCTTGAGTACAGCCCTCTGGGTTCATCCAGATGTTAGCACAGGGGACAAAACACAAAAGATGGAGATGCCTGTGTCCATCCCGCATATGTTAGTGCAAGCAATGGGAACATGGAAAACAGCCAGACTGTGAGCTGAGAGCGAGACTGAGACATCCAAAGGAATGGGACAGCAGCGCTAAGCTGGGGGTCCACAGCACCAGCAGCACCCTCTGAACTGGCACTAGCCAAACACTTGAGCAGGAGGCTTTAGGTATCAGGTAGTGATCTTCACCTGAAGCCAAGGAGAAGGCTGGCACTGCAGCTACAGCAGGGATCATAGGGATAGGAGCTGGAACAGCAGAGCAATGAGCCCTGGGAAGTCAGGGAGTCACCACAGTCATTATACATCTGCCCAGCCCTGTCTGTCATGGACTTGGACTTTGCTGCCAGCACAGACTGTGGTGGAAAATTGTGCTTGGGCTCAAGAGACCAATGGCTTCTGGAGATCTGAAACTGCTGGAGCTGCTTCTCCCTCAACACCCACCACAGGCACAGTAATCCTGAGTAGCCCCTGGTGCACACAGTATTTCAGCACCTGCTCATGCTACATTCATCCAAGCAGAATTGCTTGATGATTACTGCCATTATGCTCCTTCCATCTTGGTTTGACTTGTGAGCAAAAATCTAGGCCCACTTCCTTCAGCACATCATCCAATATATATTTTTTTCCTTCGTTCTTTGCTGCTGGAAAGAATGACAAGATTCTCGTCAATAGAATTTTGAATTATTGTTGCACTCTACTTACAATTGTTGGTATTTATTGTTTGTGTTTAATCTTTCCTCTGCTGTATCTTAGAAACACATGCCTGAGAGATCATCATTTATTCAAGACAATGACAAAATATTTTATTATGTTTTATTTTAGAATTATAGTGAGGAAATGGTGCCTCAGTCCACAGGGTTTAGAAACTCATAAACCAAGGATTATTTAGAGCAGGAGACATGGCAAATTATTTACCTCTGAAGACTCCAGAAAGGATGAGGGATCGTTTTTATCAGTTTACAGTAGGATGACATCAATCAATGGGAAAATTCGCTTCATTGATGAGCAATTACTTAGCAGGTCTTTTAGTAAAAGACAAAAAGTTACAGGGTAAGTGAGAAAAAATAATAGGAAATTTCTTCTCAGGGAGAAGCTTATTCATATTGTGAACATTTCAAGCAAAATAAAGCATAGGTAGGGTGCTGATGTAGACTCACCTGTCATGGGAATAGCTACCCTTGTCTGAGACAGCTGACCATCAAATACTGAACCACATAATAAACATATTCAAAGTATTTTTTAAGTGTTCTGTACTTTCTCCAACCACAGGTTGTTCAGGATTTGTACAAAAGGAGGGCATTCACAAAAAGGGTTTTCTAGTGTTATATATTCCTGTGCTTTTAGACATTGCTCAATCTGCAAAACTGATTTTGAATAAATTATTTTGAAGTAATCAGTTGTATCCAATCAAGAATAAATCACTGGTTACATATTTAATTTTCCTGTCATCATTCATCTTGAATTATAAATAATCCAAAGATTGAGATACAGTAACATTTCCACCTCAACAGAAGCGAAGACCATTTCATTGCATTTAACACAAGGGAGAAAAATCCTCTTGCTTTTGTGGAAATTTCACTTACAGTGTAAAAAAAGACTCATGACACATCTCACCCCATGCCTCTACTACAGGGCAAAATTTTTGAATCTAGGAGGAGATTATTTTAAAACAAATAAAAGAAATAGTTTTTACGTAGTGGATAGAAAAAATATAAGAGAAAGATTGACAAAATGAAATGAGGAAATGGAAGCAAGAGAAATTCCAATTAGGAAAATATTTTTCACCAAGAGCATGGTTAAATACAGGACCATATTGCCCAGAGATGTTGCAGAGTCTCCATTCTTGGGGATTTCCAAAGCTGAGGTGGAGTAGGGCACGAGAAACCTGGTCCAACATTGAAGTTAACCATAAAATGCACAGGAAGTTGGACTAGGTGACTTCCAGAAATCCAGCCAACCTGCAATAATTGATACTACTGGATGTTGTTGATGAAAGGGGTTGAGAATACAGATCATATCAGGAAATTCAAGCAGGGATTAGATAAATCCATTGCCAATATATCCATAAACAGATAGCAAGGTGCAAGGGTGTGCCCTTCAACATCCGCAATCATCATGGATACTAGGGATGAACAAAACACAGTGGATAACACTATGTTTTAGTTATTAGATAATACGATGTCTCTCTAAGCAGTATCTCTGTTGACATAGCTGTCTTAGGTTAAAAATGTAAGATGTGCCCAAAGTATGTATTCTATCACCATCTTCATGAGGTGTTGGAACCAGGTGGGGCAGTGTTTCCCTTATCTTCTGCTAATGGCCCATCAATGCCTNCCAAGAGAAAAACACTTGGCAAGTGAACAGTTGGTCTGATCCACTTATCATTTTATCATTAATTCGTCTTACTTATTGGTCAGATACAGCACTACTGCTTCTGTGTCTCTGTTACATTTCCTGGATCCAGGATCTGAATTACAAATGAGGTTCAATGCAGAAGATGTGAGCATGGAGATACAAACCTTGACATTCTGGAATTTACTAAGGGACAACTGAACTCTATTTTCAAATTAAGCTAGTTTCTAATTTTCTAAGAGAATAATTTTTGATCACACTTCAGAAAAAATCTGGGCTATACATCAGAAAATAGGATAAAACCCAGTGTGTGTTTTAAACTTTAAAAAAGATTTTTTGTTCTTTGATAGATTGAGAAAAAAATCAAATTAAAATCTTAGGTAGCCTAAGATTTTTAGGTAAGAAATGCCTAAAAGCATATCTCAGCATATATTTACTAAGAGAAGTCTGTAATCAAATGCTTGTATTTAAACTGGTAGTGGTAGTCAAGCTGACTGAAATATTCAGCAGGCCTGAAATGCTCTCCCTAAGGAGCATTCTTACTTGAGTTGGGATCTAAAGCCTTCACTCTGTAAAAAGTTTGGTCATACCCAGGTTTCTCCTGCCCTGCTGGAGACATTGTGGTTATCCAAGCTATGAATGCCTCCTGAAACTTCTGCTAGGTTAGCATGCAATCTCAGTGTCTCTGGAGTAGTCCCATCTGTCTATGGCATAATGATTCACACATTACTCCCTAGTAAAGGGTAGAGAAAGTCAACACTCTGGGAATCTGCAATCCCCTTTGGTCGTCCACTATGCCAGAACCTTGACAACAGCTTTCATTATTGTGCTATAGTTTTAATGGATTATCCTTTTTATTGCTGGCTGCAGAAGCAGTTCACAGAAATAAACCAAAATTATTCATTATATTAAAAAATTCTCTAATCTTCATTAATGTTGATCTCTTTAGTGTTATTTATTGAATGATAAAATTTCCATTAGCAGATGGCAACTGAAGTATATAAAATGCAAATGCCTGCAATATGAAGCAAGCATATTTTACAGACAAAATTTAATATAAGTGCACATCATGATTGGTCTTTTTTTTGTGCAGAGAATGGAAGATAATAGGGATGCCTCTCTTAGATTAATTAATCTATTTATTCAACAAAACAAGCTGATGCCACTAGTTAGGTTAACAATATGGAAAGATATTGGAGCATATAGACTGCTGTTAAAATGAACTTTGTTGCTCTATTAATAGAAGTTTTTTCCTTGTGATTCTAAATTTTAATAGTACAACACCCAAAGCATAAGGTGTGTTAGAGAATAAGGTTGTAAATTGTTTCTCAGTCTTACTCAGAATCCTCAATAGTCCTTTTTTGCAGATGAGACTCAAAGCGCTGAGAAACAGGCTCTAAATACGTGATTAATACAGAAAATGTTCTTTTTCTGGTTGCCAGGGTCCTCCACTTTCCCTATGAAGTTTGTTTGAACTCGTACACCAAATTCCCAAAGACTTCAGTTGGACTTAGACAAATATCAAATATTCAGAGCTGTAGCCTTTGCAGAGTATAATATAAAGTTAATGGGAATCATACAGAGTATCCCCATTGTCTCATTTCCTGATTCAGCAGGATTAGTTCTTCCTTTATGCATCTAATTCAGCAGAAACCATCTGAAAAGTCCTGAAAACATCAGCGTAACTGCACAGTGGGGACCCCCCCATGCACACATTCTTTCTTAATGTACCTGTGAGTGGAAAGGCTCCCTCATTACAGAGAAATGAAAAGTGCTTTCTTTGGTGGGAGTAGCAGTAGCAAAACCAATTGTGTTTGCTGCATTCTTCGTTTCCTTTCTAATCAGCCCATGATATGACAGCCTTTGCAAACCACAAAGCCAGCTGACACAGGGCAGAAAATTATTCCTTCCTGCATGAATAGAAATTTCTGATGGAGCCTAGATGTTACAAGCTTGCATTTGCTTATTTGCACATGGTTTGTGACAAATGAGAGACCAGCAGTAATGAGGAGATGGGGTATAAATGTAATGGTAGAGTAACTGAACTCTTTGCAATGTCTGCATGTTACATGTCCATGGAAATGAAGGTGTAGGTGAGGAAGGAAAGGGTTTAGCTAACAGGAGAGTAAGAAGAATCAAAACAAATGTTCTCTAGGAAAAAAAAAATGAAGTGTTGCTGTTTCTACAGTTTTAATGTGAGAGAGTTTAAAGTTCAAACATGGATCCCTTTACTTGAGGGATTTAATTTACATTTAAGAATAAAAAATCCTACTGCAACTGAACTGCTTTCAAAGTATAAACTATGGCTTCATGTGGCTGTAAGTAGAGACATGCCTGGCTGCTGACCATTTCCCTCCAGCTCTCCTTGTGTGGATTGAAACATTTGGAGTTCCAGCTCATAGCCCAAAGGCCACAGCATATAGGAAAGACAGGCAACATTGATTTTTCTTTCTCAGTAAATGTGTATGGGCAGGAAAGGACTATCAACTGTAGAGCAGTATAATTTCTGCTTTCCCCTCAAAGTCATAAATTTGTGTCTTGAGCTGCTGGAGAGCCAAGGAAGAGGGTTTTTGTGCGAGTTGATTATAGAAAAGAGGTACCATTACAGCTGAAAACTAGACTGAGGCTTGGTTCTTATGGAGAGTCATATTAACATTAAGGTAATTCTTGAGATAGTAAGGAATTATAAGTATTTACTTACAGTTCTACAGATTTTGTTGTATAGTATAGAAGAGTAGCTTTGTTTGCGCCAGCTGAACAATAATTAACTAAATTTGACATAATTAAGTCAATTAAATCCCTTCTGTCCATTTAGCTGCAACTTATTTCACTTTCAAACAGTTGTTACTCATTTTTTTTTTTTTAATTGAGAAAAAACCACTCTTGTCTCTCAGCAGATTCTACAGCTGTACCATACTTACAGGTAGGTAGATACAGCAGATTCCAGGAAACTCAGTGGTTTCACTGGCTGTGTCTGCCTTGCTTGTGTCTGCCTTGCTTGTGTCTGTCTTGCAATTACTTCTGTTGAATAAATATGCATAATTTACAAAGATTTGCTATTAGATCTCTGGCAAACAGGCTCCTGAATGACTGAGCATTCACTCCAGCTGATTAGGAAGAAAAAAGGACAGTACTCGACTCCAAAGTTTCAGGATTGAGCAACCAGTGCAGGGCAGCGCTGTATGTGCACAGCCTGCTGCAAATCTGTGAGGGCCTACAAAATACAAAATCTAAGTACTGTGCCAAGGAAAATAGCATGAAACTGTAGCTTTTAAGGGCTTTGGTGGAGTGACATTACTGGGACCAATAATGTGTGTCACTTTGCTCTCTATCAACTATACAACATTAAAAAGAAAACCAAGTCATAAATACTCTGTCAGGTAAAGCTTTGTGAGTTCATTCACCTCTGAAAGAAGTGAAATTAAAACCAGATTCTAACAGCTAATTATACCATGCTGAACTGCACTATGAAGTCCTAAGAGTGGGAACAGGTTCCTGAAGAACCTTAAAAATGGTATTTCTGAAGGTGCTGGCATAGATCTAGGATACTTAATAATGGACAGGTCAGTCATAAGCTTTATTAACTATGCTAATAGTGAGCAAACATTCAGCCAGTATCTTCCCCTCTGTTCCCCTCTCCTCTGAAAAGTGATTGCAGAGACCCAGGCTATGTACTGTTTAAGAAAAAAATAAAAACAACTATTAAACAAAGAAAGAAAAAGGCAAGGAAAACAAATAATTTCAATATTAACAAAGCCAGGCACCCATCCCTAGGAGGGTTGGATTCATTAAGTGTCTTACTGGTACAAATTGAAGAAGAAATCAGAATAAATAATGTGAAAATATGGACAGCCACTATTGTCTTTACTCAATGTAAGGAGGTGGAAATAGTCACCAACAGCTAGTATTTAGTCAACAGGAATGTTCTTTTATGTAAGATAAATTTCTTAGCCAGATCAAATTTTAATTTAATAATAATAATAATTATACCATCTCAGTGTGGCTGAATGTGGATAAGCAGAGAAAGCTCTTATGCCACTGAAAGAATTGTAGAGGGCATCTCGGCCAAATCCTAAGAGTCACAGACATCTTTCCCTGCTTAGGATAGTTTTATAGGTGTCCTGTGGCAAGTCAATGTGAAGGAACACTGGGGAGGCACTGAGAGGGGACAATATCAAGTCCCATTCCTGATGATGATGTTCTCACTCATGCTCACCTACTTAGTGACAACTGTTTGGTACTCACTCCTTTCCCTCAGACCTCACTGTCTGGCTATCATCACACTATTAATGATGCTGCAAAATGAATTCAGGCATGTGACTGACATTTGTCATATATGACTCACTCTTTTCCACCCCAAAATAGTGGTAGTGTTGTGTTTTGTGTGATATATACTGCTATTTTGATTTGAGTTTTCTTTATTTATACTGAAAAATGTCTATATATCAGAGAAGTAAGGCTGATGAAATGCAAAATTTAAGGCTTAGGGTTGTCATGTCTTGGAAGGGTTCCTTCCACAGTTTTTGGATACCATGGACTAGACCTCCATGGCAGAGTGTGGGCAATTGCCCTCCAGTGTCCCCTTGTTTTGACACTGGGTATTTTCTGTCTCATCATGTCTTCTGAATGTGATGCTTGGTTGACAGGGGGCAGTGGTCTGCTGCAGAGGTGCTCTGCTAAGAGCTCCCTGCAATGACCCATCTAGCAGGTCTCATTTAAGTTGTGATGAAGTGTGAGGGACAGGGCTGAACCAAAAGCACAGGCTTTTTGTACTAAAGCACAGGCTTTTTGTACTACTGCAGAGTGTGGGATTCAGATATTTTATGGTACAAGAATTAGAGACAGAATAAAATCATACTTAAATCCTCAAAGTCAAATCCATTTTCTAGCCTTTTCTGGCCTATGTTTCTTTATTTGAGGACAGTCTACATTTCTACATGAAATTGCTTAGCAAACTATATATCAGCAGTAAGTGAGGGAATATTCTGAATAAAATTGCTAAGATTTTGAAGGCTAGGATATAATAATTCTTCTAGTCAAAATGAGAATTCTGTATCTTGTATTGCAAAAATATTTTCCCATTGTGTTCCTTGAGGGGGAGCTCCAGTTGAATGAAAATGATGCCAGGTGAAATCCACTGAAAAAAACGTCCCAACTCTACAAAGTAAAGGGATATTTTCTAACGATGTTAATAAGCCAATTGAAGGAATGAATCTCTCACTCATTTGTAACAGGTTTAATTTTCTAGGTGATAACACTGCTTTTCCAGCTGTCCCTCTTCAATTAGTACACACTAAAGATCTGTAACCAAGATTTCTGTGGCATCTTCAGGGGAACACAACATTCTTCTGTACTCACAGCTCATTCTCCTTTTGTGCACAGAATTTCTCAGCCTCTCCCAGCCCAGAGTGCATGTACTATTTTTCAGTGAGTTCCCAGCTACTGTCTCAGGAATAAAAGTTTTCAATAAGTTAAATGTTTTAAAAAAATATTTTATGACACAGAAAGAAAAATGAATAAAATCTTTCATATTTTAGGATTAGTTCTTCATCCCAGCCCTTGAGAAGAAGGTAAAAAAGTGCTGCAGATTCTGTATGGAGTACTAACCCCAGTCATTTTGAATGTAGAATGAACTGCATTTTAAACTGTGGGTTCGGATGTTATCATAGTAAGGTAGAATCATTTAGCTGTAATTTTTCTTCCTCTTTTACTGAAACAGATTGTCTCCTTCTCCCTCGGTGCCCCCCCCCACCCTGCCCCTGCCTTGGGTTTGTTTTGTTTTTCTACTTAGAGATTCGTTTTAACATGGAATTATAATTACACTCTATGAGTGAACAGCTACATGATTAAAACCTTACTGCCTTTGAAATGCAAATAGATTGCCCTTGCAAGTGTGCCTGGGCATCAGATTTTCCTATTATGCTTAGGAACAGGTTAAGTTGCTAAACACTGAGACCTCAAGGATCTCTGTTCTTGTTATCTTGCATTTCAAAATACCAAAAAATCCTAGTATTTGGATAAGAAAGCCATGAACCAACATACCATTGATTTGCCTCTACAGCCTCTGCAATACAATAAAACCAGAAACCACTTAAATAATTTGATGGTCTTTGTTAGTGATGTTGTTTCTGTTATGTTGTTTTAGGCAGGTCTTAGGTATCAATGACCTTCAGTACAGCTGGAAAAAAAAAGGAATATTTATTTTTGCAAGAAATAACTATTTCTACATTAATCACAGCAAGAAGATTGACTTCCTTTATTATAATCCTAATATGCTGTATTTTATCTGTTTTCATTTGCTTTCCATATACAAACATAAGGGAATTGTGCAGTGATGAGGCAGCCATTAGTTTAAAGATGAACTTTACCACTATTCTTCCATTGTGCAGCACGCAGACAGCACAGGCCCGGTTCCCCATGAGTGAGGGAAACTTTCTGTCAAAGGGCAGAGAGAGGTTGTAGGGCTGGAATGGGCCTGGCTTACAGGATGTCTTGGCATTGTAAATGTTGTCTCTTAGGCAAGTGTGCACAAAATGAGGAGCAAAAGAAAAGGAAGATGCACTTTGGCCCATTCACTGATCAAAAGTTTCTCACCACATGTAGCTGGGATGGTAGTTCACTCCAAGGCATCACTTCCTCCCAGCCACTGCTCAGCAGGAGCAGAAGCTGAGGAGGAGCTTATCAGCTGCTATTGCAAAGGTGGCAATGGTCAATGTTGAGACCCTGCAAGTGCTTTGAATACAGCCATTTCCTTTCAGAAAATGACTCCTGGTAACAGTCAATGTTGTCAGCTGTACCTCTGCATACACTCTGAGTGTGGTGGAGTGGCAGTATTGGCAGTGTTAACAAGAAGAGGGGCAGCACAACATTAATTGAAATTAAGACCTTGAGACAGATTTATGTAGATTTTATAGGTCCATCCTGTTCTGTAACTGTTTCAAGTTGGTGTTTTGTGTTGAGTAATAAACAGAAGAAGGTTTCTAGACCTTTTTTTGTGACTCATTTAAGTGTTGATGATAATGATCAGGTACAAATGTGAATATGACTTGTGCTGAATGAAGGTAGCCTTATTGCTGCTTATCCATGTTTTTCAGCACAGGATGGCTCCCCCAAGGGATTCTTGGTTTTTCATCTCCAAAACATCTCCTTTCATTAGCTCTGCTATCTGTTTTATACTAAGCTGCTCTTAATTATGATGATTCCTCTGGTGTTACCTGTGATCATGGCCAACAGATATTCTCATTCTTGGAATGTGGGAGAAGACTGAGACCTCCCTCCTTCATCTTTTAGGGAACATGAAGTGGCCAAATTGCAACTAGAAATAGTGAAAGAGGAATATATTTGGCTTAGACCTGAAAAAAAGGCTGAGTGTTTTTATTTGTATATGGGACATACGTCTTGTCTTAAGCATATTGTAGCTTGTCTGTGTGCTTCATACCCTGGTATTACACATACATATATATATATGTATGCCAATATATACCAATAAAGAAGGTGTCTGGAGACTGCTTGTTGCCACAAATCACTTCCTTGCCATAAGGAGTTCTAGCAGCATGGACCATGGTGGGGCAGTGCTCTAGACTAAGACCTGCCCCTGATTAGATTACTGATAGAGTAATATAATTAGATAGATAGAGTAGCCATGGTGCTAAAGAGATTTCTTGCTTTGTTACAAATTCTTGATACACTTTTTATTTTATCAATACCCTTATTTAAATAAAGTATTGTAGAATCCCAGTCTTACTCTTTCGACTTCTAGAATTGAAATAAAATTCAGTATAAATATATAATGGTTTATTATTTCCTTAAACTGCATTTAAAAGTCACTTAGTCTCTTTTGGCTGCTTTTCACCTTTTTCTGATATGACTTTTTCTGTTTTCTGTCCTTTATGTCCCACAAGGATGGGATGTTGCTTGTAAAGAATATATTCTGCTAAAGCTGCTGCTCTTCTACATTCATCAATAGTTCCTGGCATCAGTTGTTTCCCTGACAAACAACTACAAAATGATGAATTGCATGGCGGCCTTCCTCTGTAACTTATGTCTTAAGTAGATGCATGATGCATCTCTTGATGACTTCATTATCAGTAACCTAAACTTATTGTGTTCCTCATCCATGAACCAATGAGGCTCTTCATTTGACTACTGGGCTGTAAAAAACGCCAAGTTAGTCTCCTCCAGCCTCAAAATCCTGAATGCAGATTATTGAAAAATTAACATGAGCTCCATTGGAGGTATTCAGCTTTATTGAAAGGTCTCGACAGTCATGGCCGTGGGAGCAGTTATACTGGACCTGCTTAGGATATTTCTTTTCACAACTGTATCAGAATTAAAAAGTTTTCTTACCACTCTCCCTAAGTAAAAACATGAAATGATTCTGTGATGACAGCATTACACACAGTTCTTGCAATGCAAAGCTGGATCTAGTCTGGTCTTGTGGTCTGCAGTGAAGGCTGGAGGATAGAATAGTATGTTAATGCTAAATGCTCACACTGGTAGGGCTGGCTGCAGCATTCAGAAATCTGTGAGCTTTTGTCATACAGCACCTATGTAGCATGGACAAGATTCTGACTTATTTTTCTTGGTTCTGTATAATTGCACCTTTGTAACCCCACCAGTGAGACCTTTGAGCACCTTCAGCCCCAAAGTGCTACTTGGATCTGGGCCTGCCTCCTTGCATTTCACCAACTTTGATGCAAAGTGTCCTTGTGAACCGTTCCCACTTTGCAGTTAGTAAAAATCTCTGGACCATGAATTCCTGTATGTATGTATGTATAATGCAATAATAGTAAAAACTGATAAACAATAATCTGAGAATCTAGAATAATTTGCAAACAAACATAAATTAAACAGAAACAAAAGGCATCAAACACAGCTGAATTTTTCCTAATCTCTGTAGATGTTATGGTTCATTAGGCATACTGTCCAAATAAATTTTAAGTGTGTAAATATGAAAAATGTAAATATATCTTTTTATTTTGAACATGAATTTATATTGCTTCTGTGGATTAGTTTCTCCATGAAAGTATGAATTGGTCACATTGCAAAAGACTTCTAAAAATATTTGAGCTGTTTTTCCTTGTCTTATGACTACCACCAATCTTCAGATTTAGCTATTAACATGATGCTCAAAGATCAGAGAATCACATAATCAGTTAGGCTGGAAAACACCTCTGAGATAATTGAGTCCAATTTATGACTGAACACTCCTACATCAACTAGACCATGGCACCAAGTGCCACATCCAGTCTTTCCTTAAACACCTCCAGGGACAGTGAGTCCACTACCTCTCTGGCAGCCCATTCCAATTTCTACTCACTTTTCTATGAAGAAAGTCTTCCTAATGCCCAGCCTTTCCTGATGCAGCTTGAGGCAATGTCCTCTTGCCCTGTCACTTGCTACCTGGGAGAAGACACCCACCTCCAACTGACTACAGCCTCCTTTCAGACAGTTTTAGGCAGTAATAAATTCACTCCTGAGCCTCCTTTTCTCTAGGCTAAACAACCCCAGTTCCCTCAGCTGCTCCTCATAGGACTTGTGCTCCAGACCTTTCAACCAGCTTCATTGCTCTTCTCTGGACTCACTTTAGCACCTTCATGACCTTCTTGTAGTGAGGGGCTCAGAGCTGAACACAAGATTCAAGGTGTGGCCTCACCAGTGTCGAGTAGAGGGGGAAAATCACTTCCCTAGTCCTGCTGATGACATTATTCTTGACACAGGCCTGGATGGTATTGGCTTTCTTGGCCATCTGGGCACACTGCTGGCTCATGTTCAGCCAGCTGTTGACCAACATTCCCAGGTCATTTCCACAGGGCAGCTTTCTAGCCACTCTTCCCTCAGCCTGTAAAACTGCCTGGAGTTGTGTAGGACACAGAAATTTGTCTTGTGGAACCTCATGCTGTTGGTCTCAACCCATCAATCCAGCCTGTCCATGTCTCTCTGCATAGCCTTCCTACCATCCATCATCCCAATCCAAGCTGGTGTCATCTGTGAATTTGCTAATGGTAGACTCAATCCCCTCATACAGATCATCAATAAAGATTTTGAAGACGACTGGGCTGATCCCTCGGAGACGCCACTGGGATGGATGTGACTGGATGCTAACTGAATGCAGCACCAATTATTATCCACATCAGTGATGGATCATTATCTCTTTCCTAACCCTTTTCTAAAGTACAAATTCTCCTGTGTGTTTCTTTTTGTGGTGACACTTTCTGACCTAATGTGACATTTTGCCATTCCAACCACATGTCTGTTTGACCTTATGAACTTTTCAGTTTATATTTCACCAGCTGGCTCCAACTAATTTACACAAACAAGCTTTCTGTTATTGCTTTATCAACCAGTTTCTTGAAGGAAAAAAAAATAAAAAATCTATAGATTCACACAGAAATGAATGCACACACTCTTGTAGACCCCCACACACATACACACACACACACACACATACAAAATTTAATTATGGAGGCAAGGCATTCTTCACCGTGAATTCATTCAATACACTCTAACTGCTTCTATGAGTAGCTCAAGATTTTGATAGAGGCAATGGTTTGAATTTCAGGGACTGCACATCTAAGTTGCTTTGCACATAATTACCTAATGCAGCAAGGGTGCAGAACAGGTGCCTTCTCTCATTTGGCATCTGCTACCTTATCAGACTGAAGCTCAGCTACTGAAGCTGGAAGACATTTTGGATTTTGGTAAAAGTCCAGCAACTCTAAATGTCAAGGGGAAAAAAAAAATAAAACCTATCTATTAAATTGTTTTTCTGTAACGCTAATACAGACTTTTGTAGCCACCAACTTCTCTCATTACATGTACAAACATTTATTTGCTCCTTAATGCTGTACATTGTCAGGCTCAGATGTTAATGAATTTACCTGGTATAACCTCTACCCAGCACAGAAACTTGATTCCCACTTTGTTGAGAAGAAACTGAGACATAAGTGACCTGCCAAAGGTCATACAGGGAGAGTGAGGCAGAGCAAGAAATTCAACCCATAGCGCCTGAATTTTCAGAGAGAGCTTTAATAGTAAGATGAGCTCTTCCTTTTTTCAGTTGTGTATGTTTTTTAAAAGTCAATAATTTCTAGCTGGAATGCCTAGGGTTTGAAACATAAATCTGTATTTTGTGAGTTCTTTCATAAATATTTGCTTTTCAGCTACTTCTTCATCTGCTGACTTGCTGCTTCTTTTGAGATTTTTGTTGATGTTTTCTCTACATTGTAAAATACATTCTTGAAAGTGGCAATACCACTTGTAAAAATAATCTTCCTATGTTTTACTTTGCAATTTATAAACTGGCATGAATATCAGTTTCTTGGAACAGTTAGTTTTTTAACCTTAAATAGGCAAACACATATGGATATTCATAGAAGTATTATTGTTGTCAAAATCTTATAGTATATAAATACCAGAAAAATCTTCCACTTTTCTTACAACTCATTACTCTTTACAATCATTGTGAAACTTGGTTATGCAGTCACTGAAATTTTATTATGCTATCTATATCCTTTTGATCTGCTGAAGATTAATGGGAGTCAATTGCCTTATTACCTTTCTAAGTGAGACATGATTATGAATCATTCAGGAAGGTTGACTACCTTTTAATCAAGACATTTTCATTTTTTTAAAAGTGCTCCCATCTGATCTCTAAAAAAATGGTATCTAATGCTTTACTGAAAAAGAAGTTAGGCTAATTGTTATATATTCTCTGTAATACTCATAGGATTTTGTCTTAATTATGACATCAAACTGGTCCATTTTCAGTCATCAGAAGCCTCAATTGAATGTTGATTCAGTGATCTCTTTTTAAAAAATACCACTAAAATTTTCACTGGATAGTAACTACTGTTACATTTAGAAACCTTGGCTGTGAAAGAACATGCTCTTATTCCTGGCTCATTTTACTGTAATAGAATGTTTGAGGTTCTGAAGTGTTATTCTCTATATACAGGAGACCCTGTCACATGAATCAGCTGAAAAGCAAAGGATTTGAGTGGTATGAAGACTAGATGGGCCCCTCTCCTCTTGTCCTGCTTTGTCCTGGAGTTATTGTAACTTATTGCAGCAAAATTCACTCTACTCTCAGCTATTTGGTGCTATTCACAGCAGTCAAAAGGGCTGTCAAACAAACCACTGCGTTGTGCACTGTGGGATAATTTCAGAGGCTTCTTCATGAAGCAGGTGATCTTGTTCTCCTAGAGTACATGCACTTTATTTTTCCCCTTAGAAATTTCAATCCAGTACAAACAATTTTCACTCATCCATGATATAAGGATCATTGCCATTGGGTTGGTGTTTCCAGATATTTGGCATCTCAAGTGAAGCTGTTGAGCCTAAGCCAGCTGTGCTGCCAGAAGTTTGGAAATCCTAGCCTTGTCAGCCTAACTGCTGCGCATAATGGAACAGCTCATGTGCTGAAGACATTTGCAAAAGAACAGAAATATAGTAACCCCCAGACAGCTATGAAAACTACTCTGCATCCTTATAATTCATTCTGCAGATGATACAGAAGGAACTTGCTCAGTATCATATAACAAAGTTGGAAGGAGGGATGGTGAAACTGAAGGAGACATAATCTAAATGGTCTTGACACTGATGGAACAGTTCTGCATAGAAGCTGATCCTGATCTTTTTCTTGTGTCAAGTTCAATAAACCAGTGATGTGTTTTTGGTCAAAATGACAATAAAATACAGTCATTGGGTAGCAGTAACTGACTTTATGATTATTTATTCTCTCACCAATTTTTATGTTATCTGGAAATGGCTGGGGAAAGACTTTTATGATCATCAGTGCTGATAAAATATTAAATATCTTTGAGCCATTGAAATTTCTGTTTTTAAAAATGAAATTAATTATTAAATAATTTTGTATTTAAGATATCATATTAAAAAGATGCACCACAGAACTTATGATCAATTTGATGAGTTTTACAGCAGAAATGCCCTTGGACAAAATGATGAGCTGTGGTGCAACTCATAATATATAGGCATAGATTATCATTTTAGTTATGATTCTGGCTGTTGAATAGAAAACTGACACCTCTGCTTCTGAGTGATGAGCAAAGAGGTCTCTCCACCAGCTCGGTTGGGTAATCCAGCTCTTACATTCTCATTATTATCACTATTATTGTGGGGGTTTTTGTTTATTTTTATATTTATATAGAATACAGTTGCATTAATTCTTCAGATTTAGGTCCACATGCCTTTGTAACAGCTTAAAGTGACCTAGCTATGAACCCAGCTTAGCGGCACTTTCAATGCAGAGAAGCAAGAGACAAAGGCTGTTCCAGAGAGACCCGTGTTCAGCTTGGCTGCAATTACCTTTTCTATGAAACCCTGATCATGAGGTCTGCAGGTGGAGACCAAGAGTCCAGATTCCAAAAGCTGAGGAAATTCAAACCTAAGTATCCAGCAGCTGTGGAAGGTGCTTTTTTGGTCTCTCTATTGGAGGTAGGCTGAGGGCAGGATTGTTTGGAAATTGCTGGGAACAGGGTAGGAAGCCCAGCTCTCACATCGGCAGTCAGCTGATGAGGAGCAGATCCTCTATGACTTATAGAGGGGAAATTAAAAAAAAAAAAAAATCCAGTATTAAACTAAACAAGTCTGCTTCAGGTAAGTCATTCTTATTTACTTATGATATTTTCTCCGTTGTCGCATTTCTCCCATATACCTGTAAAAAAGCTTTTTGATTCTTCTTAAATAGTTTGTCTGCCATTTATTATTTTTACTTATTTCCAGTTCATACATTGAACTCTCACATATGGAAATTGATTTATTTTATAATCAATTTCTATATTTCCTATATATTTTTTTCATATTTACAGCCATAGGCTTTTATTCCTATTTCTTGCCAAAATACATCTGTTCTTGCTTATATGTATTCTTTCCTCTCAAAAAACTAGTGCCTTTTTTCCTATTACTTTTATTTTTCTCCAAGTTTCCTCTTTTTTTTTTTTTTTTATTTTAAGGTGGCTTTTATTCTGGGAGACAGAAGCTGTTTTTCCTTTCAAGGGACAAGCTACAGGATTATAGCAATGATTCATTTGGACAATTGAAGTTGGTTATCTCCACACATAAAACTTCTCACCCACAACTTTTGCAGCCTCCCTTGCTTCCTGCAGTCTGACAAGTTCCCTGTGTTGGAGAAATAACATAATCCTTGCCTGAAAGGCATGCATTAACTGTACCAGAGTAAAGTTCATGTAGGTCGGGAATCACAGCTTGGCCATCCCTGCTTTATAATAGCTCAAAATGTGTGGGGACATCTTCCTTCACTTGAAACCTTGAGCTGACAACTGGAACAAGCTCCTTTTAAGTGGTTAATTTCTTCTATGCTTGATTAGGAGGGTAATAAAATTTGTCAGTCATGCTCACAGCACCTTTGGTTTGACATACAGAGCTGCCTTTTTCTGCCCCCTGGAAATTTGGCAACTCATCCAGCAAGAAACTGAACAAAAGGTCAAGATTTCGCTCATGTGAGAAGTCTTAGCAAGTCCGTAACTACTGCTTAACCTAGCTCACAAAAGTCACAGCATCCCTTCTGTAATGCAAAGCCACAACAGTGTATGTGAACAAATGCTTATCAAAGCAAGAGATTTTTTAAACAGACTTAAGGTGAGACAGAAAAGACTCATGCCAGTGTCTGTCTCCCAGGTGTATATGAAAGACCTAGAATAAGGCTTGCTCTGCATGTACATATACAGAAATGCTATGTAGCAAGGGAGAGACTTGCCTTATATCCCTAAGAAGATGAGAGCAGTCCTCCTAGGAATCACAGTTCTTTACTCCAGGACAGCTCCCTGCTGCTGGTTCTGCTGGTGCTGCCTCCAACTGACTGACAATCAGAGCTCAAGAGAAGCTGGGCTGGGCACTGAAGGGGGACACTGCAGCAGGACTTACTTCCAAGATGGACAATGCCTGCTTTGCGCTGGGGAGCCCAGGCACACCCGAGGCCAAGGCTCATCTTTGGGCCAAAGTGCATCAGCAACAAGCCTGCGTTGCCCTTGGTCTCCCAACACTGCAGATTTTAGTTCCTGCAGGAAAATCAAGCCTCTCTGCTAACTGGGGAGTGCAGACCAACACACAGAGCTGCACTGACGCTACGTCTTTGCTCAGGAGCTTCCCTGCTTTCATCTGTTTGGTACAAGACAGCACCATCTACAATCATTCACACAGAGATATTGGATTAATCATTATTCTGGATTTGTGTTTCCTTTCCATGGAGATGGGGGCCTAATGGTGTGGGACCCAGAGTAGAGGTGATGGGATAAAACAGGCAGAGGGGGAGGAGAATGGCTGCACACGTGCTCCCACAGGTGCTATGTCAGTCCCCCAGGGAGGTTTCTGTTGATCACCTGTCAATACTCAGGGCACGGCAGCTCAACACCAAAGGACTTTTCCCAATCTGGGTGCAAGCAGAAAATTTGCTTGGATACACTGGATATGCTAGGACTGAAATCAGTACAGAAAAAGTGCTTGCTACACAGCCTTGGCCTGTCTTTCAGGATATGTTATTTTGAACAATGGCTCCAGCCACTCTCATGGTTCCCTCTTTTCCACACCTGAAACTTTCCTCAGGAAACAGGATCATAAAATTTGCTTTAACAGAGCTATTTCCCACTGATTTGGCTATACTTGTGGCAGATGTGATCTTTTAAATTAAAGGCAGTGGAGTTTTACTTTTGTGAGGTCTGATTCAGTCCTGGGTTTGACTTTCATTCATGTGAGAGAAAATTGGCTCCTTCTAGGTTCTCAGAATGCACTTATAAAAGCTGCAGCAGAAAAACTGGAATTAATTGAATACCAAGTGCTACTAAACCTTCAGCTTGATTACACACAGAACTGTACAAGTTAAAGGGACATCAGAGCTGTTGAATTGTAACTATTAAAGTAAAATAAAGGAAATGAAATGAGATCGCCAGTGTTACTCTAATGAAATCTAATGCTGTTTCATAATGTATTATTAGGTTTGACAATTACTTGGTGGCTAATAGAGCAATTCCAAGCTCTTGACCAAACTAGTTAGAATGCTTAGGTTTCCCTAAGCAGTGTGAACACCTACAATGTAATCACACCCTGTAATTCACTATTCAGAAAGAAAATATTGCAGAGGACCTGGTCTCATCTCTGTACAGGAAACAGTGGCCATGTTGGTTTCCCTGTGCAAGCTTAGATGGTTTTAAGTTGGCTGCTAACTTGAAGAATTAGAGCATGGTTTCACATTGAAAGTGAGACAAAGAAATTTGTTCAAAGAGTATCCTAATTATGATGCAAGCAGCAACAGCCTTTAGGTGTAACTCACTGCACTTTTGGGGTTGAGCAAGAAAGCTGTTAAGAAGAGTCTTGTAGGCTTGCACATAGCAATATCTAGGAAAAGAAAGTACCTACCATTTTAATCTAGTCCAGTGATTATTTTTACTATTTTATGCAACATAAAAATGCATTGCCACTACTTTTATTGATCAAGTAACTTAGTATTTTGTGTCGTTGTTATTCTAATTCACTAAAATGGATTAAAAATAGAAATCTGAATTGTTTATGTAGCTCCAAGCCTTGAGAAAATATCTGCATAGTTATATTCTGGATTTCTTTTAATATCTAAGTGTCAAAAGTAAAAATGAACATGTCAGCTATGAAATACTCAACTTCAACCTTCAATTTACAACATTTTAAAATAAAGCCTGTGTGACTTTGCAAAGGAAATTTTGCTGGATCTTGAATATAAATGAACCTGTGTATCTAGCTCTGCTTGTTTCCCTTTCATTATCAGTAGACAGGATGGCAGGCCACTGTGCCAGGGCAGACCACTTGCATAAAGGTGGCAGCTTTGGAGCCCAGGACAGAAATATAACCAGACTTTTCACCTAATAAGGTCTGAGTGGAAGTTTCTTTTCCAGTTAATTCTCTGAGCACTTCAGAGGAAATTGATTGAAATGAGCCTGAAGGTGTAACGGGAGCTGCCCATTGTATGGGATACACATTGCTAATTACTACTGGAAATGATAATTACTTGTGGCTACCTCTTGGAAGACAAGCCTTACCATTCACTTAAAAAGAAAAANTTCCTTCATCTCCTTGGTGCAGGCTGGCTGTTTCAATGCATACCAAATGTGGAGTTTTTAAGACAAATGATGGTTTCACTTCACCCACCTTATAGGTTTGGGCTGCATCTTTTCAAGACACTGTGCTGCTACACAGCCATCCAAAGTAAAAAGGCTTTTTTTCTGTTCCTATAAAGCTGTATTACTAGTGGAGCTTTACTGAGGAGCTTGCAACAACTGGAGCAATTTTCTGAAGATGAAGTTAGTAATAGTGCTGCTTTTAGTTCCACCTCTTATGAAATGTGTATAACTTTTTTTTCGTATAGTAGGGAATTGTAAATTAATTCTTATGTCTCCACAGGTTTGAAATGGAAACGAAGCCTTCACAGTTCAATGAAGTGGAAAGTCTTTCATCAGAAGAAAATCAGCCAAGGAATTGGATGGCAAAGACCTCATACATTACAAAACAGTTGTTTGCAATTAAGGCTAGGAGTAAGATGTGCGTGATTCTGTCATGTTTCCTTTTGTCTATTTAATCAGCCTGAGGCATAACATCAAATGGCTTGAAGTAGCATTGTTTCCTTGTCATATCCTATGTTTTGCTGTATATTATGTGTACTGTATATGTACTGTATCAAAGGACTACAATCCATTCAAAATATAGATGTTTCACATCATTATCAATAATCAGGACAATTTCACAGAAGCATTAACTTTCTAGTGAACACTGCTGCTGAGGGAAAATTATTTTGGAGGTTGTAAGGGAATTGCATGGAAATCATAAAGACATCAGCAGAGTTAAATTCCTTTTACTACAGCCCTTCTTTGTGATCACAGTGGCAAAGACAATGACAGCCTGTGCTGGTATTTCTCTTTCTGCCTCACAAGACATTTCAGGGAGAGCTGTGGATCACTGTGAACCATGAGAAAAAAAACTTTGAAACTGATAAGAAGCTGAGTGGAGTTAAAGCTGAACTGAAAGTAAGCTAGACATAAACTAAAGAGTCCAAGAGTAGCTTGGTCACCATCAGCTCCTAAAGTCATGCCACGCTACTGCCAGTTTTAACAAGAATCTCAGAACAGCAGGTAATTTTATTTACCATATGCTAAGCACGGTGCAGCAGATGGACGATGGCATTCTAGTCTTTTCTGTGCTTTCCTTGCACTTGTCAATTCAAGCCCTGGGAAAAAGGCTGGTATCCAGATTGATAACACATGGATGTTCTCTAAGGGCTTGACTCTTTCATCAGTGCATTATTGCTGAAAGAACTGAAAATCTTTTCTCTATAAATGTAAATGCAGTTAGGGATAGTTGGTGGCTCTGAAGATGGTTTATTATGTCTGTCTCAAAATTGTCACAAGGTAAGTCAGTCTTTAAAGAACAGATTTGCCAAAGCTGATCAGCTGGTAGGAGAGTGCTATGGAATATCACACGTAAAGTATCTCCTCAAAGAAACTAATAAACAAAGGAAAAATCAACTTATAGGTACTGATGATGGTTAGTCTGGGCACATACCTATTTCACTAACATGCATGAGCCTTCAGTAACAAAATTAAGACTTTATAATGCAATCTGAGACTCACTGGATCTATATTATTGAGTTTGATATTGTTTTTTTCTCTGTGAAATAAATTTTACACGGTAGACTCTAAATAAAATAGAAAACTAACAGCAGTGTAGCTAAGTAGACTGTTGGTGTCCTTGGAATTGAAGATACAATGAGAAAAAATGTCTGAGATTACTATTAAAATCATTTTTAATAATATACCTGAAGTCCTTCTCTCTATAAACAAACTCTTTCAAAAGTGAAGTTTGTCATTATTCTGCTTTTACAGTCTTTTGCAAATCTGAGGACCAAGCTTGCTCAGAGATATTCAATAAATATAAAGTAGTGTGGCAAGTATTTTTTCAAGAAACTAATTAGACAATACATAGCATTTTCAAAGTTAGTTAGTTAGGAAGATAAAACTTCTGTTACCATATCTTTACACCTATTATCAGATTTTAAATTTCTCTGATTCTCTTTGCACATGTATTCTAGCAAAATGATAACATAAGAGGGCCTAGACGACTGCTTGGGAACACCTCTTCAGTGAGTTCAAGGTGTTTCTGGCTAAGTACAAAGAAGAGGAAGGCATTCAGTGCTCTTAAATCTGCAGCCTGACCTCTCCCACTGGAGACATTCAATGACTGCCAACCACTGGAGCATGGAAATATTTTCATGTATTCTTTGTTTTAATGTCCTGCATGAAGCATTAATTACTGGCCACTTCTAGTGACAGACCCTGATTTAAAAAGATGTTTGCTCTGATCTGGAACAGTTTTAGTGACATTACTGATCTTTTTAAACAGGTTAGTCTTCTGCCTGCCTAGTGAACTAAAGCAGCTCCACATGGAAAGGGCAGGTAATCGTGAGAGTCAGTGCAAAGGAGTGGGAAAGAGCACATTGTATGACTGGGACCTTGGCAGGTGTGAGCTGGGTTAACTTAAAATGTCATGGGACTGCAGGCTCCTTCTACACACCTGGTTTCTAAAGTTTTTTTTTTTTTTTACACAGGAAAGGAATAGTATTTTATCCTATTTTAAATGAAAGCAAAGATACCACTCCCTGCAACATTCAACTCCTGACCTCCCTTTCATGAAGAAGGGTCCTTTGTGACTTCCTGGTCTCTGTAGTCTTCTCAGTCTTAGCAGCAGTGATCTGTAGGATGGTCATTACCAAAACATCTCTCCTATCACAGGGTTCCAGTAAGCTGAACAGGCTTCCAGCATGATCAGCTACCCAGGGGGTAAATATGTGCCCTGTAGTGCTGCCATACCCTGGGTTTGAACAGTGGCTGGACTGGCTTCTGACACTGGGGTTCCACTTTCTCCGTGCCCTGTACAACACTGAACCAATGGGCAGTACTTAATAAGAACTAAATGATACAGAGATTTTTCACAGGGTCACATCACAGTTGAGGTTGGAAGGGAAATCAAACCCTCACTGCTCAAGCAGAGACACCCAAAACCAGTTGCCCAGGGCAGTGTGCAAATGGCTTTTGAATATCTCCAGTGATGGAAAATCTGCAACTTCTCTGGGCAACCCATACCAGTGCTTTACCTGCACAATAAAATAGTGTTTCCTGATGTTCAGATGGTGGTCCTGTGTTTTTAGCTTGTGGCCCTTGCCTTTTAAAAATCTTGGACTATTATAATGAAACATATTACAAAAAATGGTGTGTCTCTTTTATTCTTAGAGACTGTGGAAAAAAAAGGGAAAAATACATTAACATAGGGTATATGCATTTCCATCATATCTGTTCCACTTTCCTGAAGAAAATACTATATAGTGGGTTAATGGTAAATGTATCTCTGATCTCCAAATATCAGTCCTCTATTTGCCTATGTACTACTTTCTGAAAATACAATTTCAAATTCATCTCTGATAATCCTTTATACTGCAAATTGTTGTCCTATGTATTTTAAATAGCAGCTGGAACAATCTGATAAAATACACAGAAATATTAGCTGTTTTAATCCAAACATTTACCAGAGCTGTGAGCCTGTAATTTTGGAGTACAGAAAATAGGAAAGCTGCAAGGACATTAGAGAACTTAAATGCCACAAGTTAACAGCTACAGCTTCATATAGCTGTGCATCACTCTGAAATCATAATCTCAAGCTAAGAATGGTCTTTCCAGTCTGAACACTCATGATCAATTTGAATATAAATGATTCACTCAGAATTTGGGAAGCAAAGCAAAGAGGTTGTAGTGAATTATTCAGAAATTTCTCCTGAAGAGAAAAATACCATAAGGTCAGGACTTCACAAACTGGTTATGAACACTGAGGTGAAATCCCCATTAACCTAGGAGAATACTTTGGGTGATGTATTGTATCTATGCATTATGAATCAGTTTGGAAATTTTGTCTTCACTGGGTTATGTCAAATAGACTTGACATTGCATTGAAGGCTTAGTGAAAGTGAATCAGTGTCCTGCTCTTTTAGTCTTTTGAACCCTCTTTCCTCCTCTGCTGTTCCTGACTATTCTTCTGTGCAGTTTTGAACCAGATTTGTGTAAAATATAGCCTAAATTTATCCACGTCTCTCCAAAACTCCAAATGATAAGCTGGAGTTAAGCCA
Source organism: Hylia prasina (assembly GCA_013397195.1). Lineage (NCBI taxonomy): Eukaryota > Metazoa > Chordata > Aves > Passeriformes > Sylviidae > Hylia > Hylia prasina. The sequence continues at coordinate 31,774 of VYXD01013467.1, forward strand.
GCTGACTTTAACAAGAATGTGCGTAGTCGTGTCTGGTAGATCACAGTCTCTGTGCCTCTTCTGATCAATGCAGAGAGGTAATAATTTCAAATGCATATTTTGCGCTTGGAGGTAACTTTGACCTAACTTATTTGTCCCTTTAATTGAAAATACGTCTCAGCCTTCAGCCAGTTTGTAGCCAGGCCTATATGATGTATCACCCAAAGTATCACCCAAAGCTGCTTGGAATCTGTCTGCCCACCTGAAGGCCATGAAAAGGTTAAATTGGATAAAAACTCCCTGTTGAACACTATTAGATAAATTAAATATCTGTCTTTTTTTGTCTGGAAATAGGCAAGATAAATGGCTCTTATACAGGAAAACAGTGAGTTGTAGCTACTGCAGAGAATTTCACATATGCTCAGCTGGGTTGTGCTGGCATGGCTCCAATGCAGCATGAAGAAAGGGCACACTGCTCATAGTGTTAGCACATATGATTAAAGATACAACAAGACAAGAAGAAGTCTCTCAGAAGAGTTTAAAAACCCACATATTTGGAAAAACCAATGCTTCCAAATCACTGAACAAAGTAAACAGCCCATGAGGAACACTTGATCTTATTATAATCTGAACTACCAGCCACTCTCCTGCCATAGCCCAGAACATTCAGATGTTCTGGACACCTTCCAAAATTTCTGTCTCTGTCAATCTCTAGGTAGTGTTTTAAAATGGTTGGGATTTTTTTTTTTTTACTTCACCTCTTTATTTTTTTTCTTCTTGTTTAAAAATACTTTTTCATTTGCTTTCATTTTTTTTCTTATGAATCTTTAAGAGCCATGCAATGTATAATGCATGAAAATAATTATTTCCTGAACTAATTTCTTGTCACTTATTGCATGGAAACATGAGCTATATGTTTATCCCTGTAATAACAATACTGTAGTTGTGTTCTTCAGAGCCAATACATGCATTACCAGATGAAAATGAAGGTATCACAATTGTTTTCTATGATTTCTGAAGCATCAGCACCTTTTGGTGCTGAAATCACTAAAACCTTTCTTCTAGTTTTGTTCATCTGTCTGGTTTTTTTTTGTTGTTTTAATGAGTTCTCTGCTTTTTCAATATATTGGATTACAGTAGGCTTTTACAGTCATGCTTTAGCCTCACAGGCAACTGAATTAATTTTGGCAAAGCACTACAACAGAACAGCAACATTGTTCTTTGAGGTGAGCATCACACCAGATTCATAGAAGGATGAGCTTTTTAATAAACACTGCTTTGCCACATGTATCAGTTTTCTCAACTGTCTATAAACCAAGCTTACCTGAGCAAATCTCTCTCACACATACACATGACCACAAGGGACCACACTGACATACATCGAGCAAAGGTGAAAAGCCATTGCACATATAGGTAATTTTAATCCATTCCATTTTTAAATACCACAATAAATTTAATTTTCACAATAAATTAAATAGCCATATTCAGTTTACAAAATAGAATTACTTAGTGTGAAACCAGTATTTACAAACATTGTACACTATGTACACCATGTTTAGCTTTGTCGACACACAAGTATAGAAGAAAAAATTATTTGACCTTTTCTTGACACATGATTGACATGCTACAAGTGACACTATGGTCCATACAATAAAACAATAGTGCAAACTCACCACAGGAACTCTAGAACAATGTAGTTTGTATGAGATAAGATATTAATTTAAAATAATAAGAAAATAGTACTATTCACTCTCATTGTAAAAATTCAGCACTGTGTTTAAAGTGTCAGCATTCCTTTAGCAATACACATACCAAATATAGCCTCAAGATTATGCTTTCTCACAGCTTTACAGACTTTTGACAAGAATTTTTATGGCATAAACTAATGTTCTGCTTAGATCAATAAGTATGTCACGTAAACACTTCACTAAGCGAGAGGAACACTGACCCTTTTAACAGTGTCTGACTTTGTTTCCCTAAATACCTCCTTTCCCTTTATCATTATATCTTAAAAGATGCAACTATATTGACAGTAAATTTATGTTAGTTACTACTCTGTAGAAAAAATCGATCCCACCGTATATTTGGTCACACACTGCATTATGTACACGTACGCATGAAAAAAGTTACTTTGCTAGCCATATCTATGAAAAGTGCATATTTCAGCAGAGACATCCCATTGCATGCCTCAGGTGCAACAGAAAGTGTTGTAATGAAGTTTAGTTTAGGGCCAGTTAAATGTCCTCCCTGTGATCTGGTAAAATTTCTGATTAAAAGGATGGAAGAACTTGCGCAATTTGGTAATGACAGAGGAATCCACCTCTGGATGGATGCGTCCCTTGCTACCCGCCAGGCACTTGTTAAAGACAATGTTAAATCGCAAGCAGTAAAACCCTCTGGTGGCATTGAAGTATAAATTGTACTGACTTATCCTGGGAGGAAGATTTAGGAACTTCTCAACCAGCTGGAGTTCTGGCAATGGTTCTGTGATGAGCCGGTCTCCGTCCACGATATGAAACTGCTCGATTGGGAAGTATTTTAACCACCTCTCCAGATGTTTTGTGTAGATGCTGGTTCTCACTGCCTTATACTTAGTGTTCACTTCGCAGGTATTAGGATCAATAGCCAGCTTCTCAAATTTGTAGTAAGTTTTGTTCTTTCTTTCCTTGCCTTCCAGCACCTGAGTGTAATCAGAAATAGCTCTTGTGGTAGGTTCCCTGACAATGATCAATAATTTGATAGATGAGTTCATTTTGTAAATCCTTTCAGGTACTTCCTCGGTGATAAAATACGCAGGGCTTTTCTCAATTGTTATTTGATGAGGGTAAGAAAAAGGCATTTTTTTCCGGTACCACTCAATCCCCTTGGCATAGTTTTCATCATTGTCAAAGAAGTGAATCTCTTGAGAAGCTTTGACCACTGCAGGGTGAAGGTTCAGCATCTCCAGTAGTGCTCGGGTGCCTCCTTTCCGCACCCCAATGATAATGGCCTTGGGAAGCTGCTGAACCAGATTGTGCAGTCGAATTTGTTCCTTGGTGGCATTGCCCTTCCGAAATTCATGGAGCAGACCTCGCTTGAACTGCAGGGCTCGCAACGGGATTTCGTCCTGGCCACGGGGTCCAAAACGGCTGTCGATGGGGCAGAGGGGCTGCAGTCTGCAAGTAAAATTAGAGGTACTTGTAAAAAGAGGATATCTCTCAAGACAAATTTTATATATAAAGGAATCATGCTCTTGGAAGCACTTTCAAATGTAATGTGATGTGCCCATCTTTCAACTTTTATTTTATTCTGACAGTGGTTAATTAATTTGCAATTTTTAAAATTATTTAATCTGGTTTTTTGCTCTGATTTAGCTGGGAAATTCCTTATTTGACCCATCTGCCCTTTGTCAGCATAGGAACTATGATTACTGTTCTTGAGTCTTCTCGAACCTTGCCTACACTTCCACATTTCTCAATATTCTGTGATGGGTTTGGCAGTTTTTAAAGCATCCAAAGACAAATTATATTTGGACATTTTGATCTGAAAATCCAGTTCATTTAAGTAATCTCTTTCTAACACTTTTCTTATTCTAGCCTGAAGTCTTTCCTGCGCTTTCCATTGTGTTGATCCAGAGATGGCTTTTTTAGTGAAGAGGAGGAAAAGGGATGAAAACCAGCTTTCTAAGCATCAGCTTTCAATATTTCTCAACCTCTTTACAATATGTCCAGTGCTTCTCTGCCAGTACAAAAAGAACAACAAGAAGAGTTTTTAAAAATGCATTTATTGCATTATTACATAAATTATTTTCTTATAATCACTCTTGTATCCTCCTACTGAACCTTATTTTGTGTTTTATTATTTCTTCTTTTGCAACTGCATTTTGTACTATTCTTTTATATTCAACTACAATTATTTCCCCTCTTTTCTGCTTTCTAATTCTTCGTTCTGTATCTGATACCACTGGATCCAAGCAGAGATTCATTAAGAAAAATGTTAAAACTTTATTTCTACAAAATCTTGAATAAACTCTCATCTCCACTCTCAAATCAGCATTTTGGACATTATACAGGCCAATATTTCACTGAAAATTAAATTGGTGTGTACAGAGACCCTCAAAGGTCCTACAAAAAATATTATTACCAATTTTTTGGAGCCATGCTCTCCAAAATTAAGGATATGTAAGCACAAAGGGTTCCTAGGCAATTTTAGTATGAGCTTGCTGTGCACATATATTATGATACAGTTCTTAAATTATGCAGCCACACACTATTATTTTTCACAGGACCTCTGCCTTAGCCAGTATACCAGATGGGAAATGCTCATTAATAGCTGTTTACGTATTCAGTATTTATTCTAGTTTCTCAGCATGTGGTCCCTCACTCATTTACTATATATTATTCAAACCCTGCTTTCAGGACATAATTATTTATTTCTTTGCTGGTTTTCCATCCATCACTGCTTGTTGGGGTCTCTAATTTGACACTGATTCTAGGACAATGGATGGCTGGGACAAAGTAAGTTTGATCCCTCTGGCTGACCTGTTGGCTGTTTCCTTGATTATCCAGATGCTGAGAGATATAGCCTGTCCAGACAGAGCCGAAGAAACAATCCATATGACATCGCTGGGTTCACATGAGCTCTAGCTAAGTCCTGCAGACTAACTAGAAAGTGTGATGAAAAGTGAGTTCCTGTTATTTCTTTTCTCAAGTTTCTAGCTTCTTCTATCTCTTTGCTCTCTGTCATCTACTGAAAATCCTGACTTGGTGTCAAAGACTGAATCATTGAAATGCTGATGCAAACCTGCCTATATTGGAAAAAAAAATAATAAAAAAGAAGGAAGAAATGTCTTAACAATGCTACAATTTGGTCAGACTGTGGTGTGGCTGGTGAAAGTCTTAATGCACCAGCAAGGTGGCGGTTAAAGGCATAAGAAACAGAAGCTGCAATTGCTATCTCTGTTCTCTTCGCTCTCCTTCTGTGTATTTGTTATTTGTTTTCAAGCAAAGAGGTTTTCACAACAGCAGTTCCAGACCCATCTCAACTAATTTTATCTCTTGCTCAAAAAGACAGCTAGCACTGCCTTCAGTGTAACACAACAGCTTGTCAAACAGGGTGGTTTCATTTGAAAATAAATAAATACTCAAGATATCCTCTAGCCTAAGGGAAAAGACTGAATGTTAGAAGTCCTTCCTCATCTTTTATATTTCAGGGTTTTTTTTGTTTGGTTTTTTTGGTTTTTTTTTTGTCTTTCCCCCGATTCTACTCTCTCTAAACAATCAAAAAGTAACTTTTAAAAGATTTTGGCAGTCCTGAGTAAAGGGCAGATCCTTATAGTTTAATCCAAGATGTAACTATTTACTCTTATGTTGCAACATGCTAATATCCTTGGTTGCCTGAGTCAATTTCCCATTAAATAACAGCTCTTTGCTAAGAAAGAGTATATGGCACTTATTATACCACTGAGTTGCTCTCCCAAAACAGGCAATCTCTCAAGCTGCTACAGTAAAACTACACAATTATTCTTCTTGAGAAAACCCACCGTAAAGTAATTCATCTCTGGGAACCTTATTTCTGAAAAGTTTCAAAACAGCTGAAGTAGGTATGGGGAATCTTAATGATCTGTCTCACCTGATCCAGAATACTAGCTAATTTTCTTCCAGTGGAGGTGTCACAGCAGCAAAAGATTATAAGCCTGGTTTCAGCAGGAGTAGTTTGTAGCATAGAAATCAGGTGTGGAGGCTCTTGGTACTGCCAATCAGGGAGTCAGGTAATTCCTAGACTAATCCAGATATTCTCAAAATTGCCACAGAATGTATCTGAGCTTCCACATGTGAAGCAGATCCATGCACTCCGGAGCTGAAGGAAGGTGGCCTCCCCTGGAGGGAAGTGCTCATCTTATCGGATTTTATGACTCAATGAATCAGATAAACTAGTGGTAATTTCCCTTTGGGCCCAAGGAAACTCAAGACAACTGCCATTGGAGAGCCTAATCTGAGGCTATTAAACATGAGCCATCCCCAGCTCTCTTGTTCAAATTAGATCAGCATAAATTAAGCATAAATGAATCTGGATTTCTTCCTGAACAATTAGTTATTCCAAAGTCTGTTGAAGCCACTCAGCATCCTTTTACTGAGAGATTCAACAATGATGAAGCAGATGAATATTTCTAGTTAATTCATCTGTGTCTTGTCCTTTCGAGTACTTCTTTCTCTCTATTTTATAACAAGTCTATACACAGGACTGCTAAAAAGCAGTGTGGTATGCTTCACACTGGGCAAAGCAAGAGACTACAACTGAATTTTACTGCCATTGGCAACGCTATGTATGAAACCAGCAGAATTCATTGTCACAGGAGGTCAGTGAGTCAAATACTGTGGCGAGATAATTTTATAACCATCAGTAAATTCTGTAGATGTGCAAGCATAGATAATAGGAGAAGGTTAATTAGATTTCATGCCTCTGAGCATAAAATATACTTTTGCGGGGACCAGTAGGAATTTCTGCCTCCATTTACAGAATCACATTAGTCTCAGTGAAGTTTCTACTTCTGAAGCATCAGAGATGGTTTGACCACCAGGGCAAAGAAGACATAAGTTCCAGGGCTTAATTTCCAATGCACTGGGTCCTAGCTGGGTACCTGATCTTTTTTTTCCAGAGTGTATTTGAGGAGCTGAAGAAGGCACCCAGTGACCACCAGTGGAGCCCACTGTTACCTAGCAATGGACAGTAGGTAGCTATGTTTTCGCTTTCCAATTACTGCATAGTCACACAGCATTGTGTGACCATTTTGAAACCAACTAATATATTGCATCATTTTAAAAAAGGTCAAGACCATAGCATAAACACTTGCAAACTGTCTCCCAGCTTCTGGAAATCTTGTAATTTTTTTTTTTATTATTATTTATTCTTTTTAAACAGGGTGTTTTTGTTTTGTTTTGTTTTGTTTTGTTTTTCCCCCTCTCCTCAAATATGTTTTGCCTTTGTGTAGCACCTACCACAGGCCATTTCAAAGCTGACAGGAACAGCAGTGTCAGTGCAGGTAGCACTACTGCTGCACTGTCAGAAACCAGTCAAAATTCAGCCTGGTCAGAAGTGCCAAATACTCTTTGATTTTCTCTGCTGTGTTTTCTACTACTCTCCAGGAAATCATTTGCAGAGAAAACCCACTTATTTAGCACATTCAGCTACAGAAAATACCAGCTAATTAACATAGTTAAAATTCTCAAACCCTGAAGCAATCTTTCAAATGAAATAGTATTCAAAACTTGACGAGCTGCTCTGCAGGCTCATACTTAATTTTAACTACCACTGTAGCACATTAATTCCTTGCTCACAAATTTAGAAAAGGAGATGTATAAATACATCGTAACTGTTTTGCTGAAACTAGAGGTCAACACATAGATATACACAGGCAAAATGAGCTACTGTAATGACATTTTTACTGGATGCTGGTTTATTTCTACTCTGAAAACAAGTGTCAGTGTGCTCAGAATACAAATGGACAGACAGAAAAATTTTGACAGGGATGACTGAGACTATTTTCCTACTCTCTCCTCCATCTCCTCCAAAGGGTAGGGATAAATAATGAAAACCACTATTAAAATAGCCAGACTTTCTGGCTTCCTAAATGAGTAGACCCTAAAAAAAAAAAAAAAAAAAAAAAAAAAAAAAAAACAAAAAAAAAAAAAAAAAAAAAAAAAAAGACAAACCAAAAAAACAAAGAATGAAAGAAAACAGACCCTTGAAGCAAAACCTCAGACAATCTTAGCCCACTCCAAATAAGAGGGAAGCTACTTAATTACTTACCTATCCAAACTCCCAACTCTGGCAACTAGATATAGGAGACTTCCAATAGCAAGGCTGCCTAGCACAAAGAGCTTCTGTCTCAGCAACGCCTGCTGTTTGAATAGCATGGCCCTCCATCAATCTTCAGGACTTCTTCAGTCTGTAGAGACAAGAACACATAAAACACTCATCAGAAAGTAATATGCAGGGTAATGTTTAATCAGATGTTGCAGCTGATTAAGCCACACTTGCAAAATCTTTGCAAAACTGGAAAATAAGTCAACTTCTTTTTTTTTGCTACTGTTTTTCAGTCCCACATGGCAAGGTATCTGGGGTAGGATGGTAATTCTGGAAGTGACAGTTCGGCTGCATCCACCATTACTGGGGCTGTCAGATAGCCACAATGTAAGTCTCGACCGTAGAAGCTCATATTGTAATAGGATATCTCTTTAGGTAAATATGTTTGGATTTCAAGCCTTTCAGAATCAGATAGAGTTAAATTTCAACAGATCTTAAATTCCCTGATATCAAGTAAGGCTGCAGAAACCAGGAGCTAGGCTTGCAGGTCCTGTGTACAGTTTATGGAGGCACGTTTATCCTGTCCCTATGATTATTAGACAGTATGCTGGAGAGAAATCTAAAAAAGGCTGTTGTGATCCATGCCAGCAAGTTAGTTATGACAGACCTGAGAAGCAGGTAGCTGGGGTGGGCACAATAATGATTTTTCAGAATCAGTGTATTCTATCAGCTGTGTCTGTGCTGGGCATCAGTCTGGTCTGTGCTGTGGAGAATCACTTCAGCTCCCCACCTGCATGACACCAGCCTTGATTGTCACCTCAAGACCTGATGGGACGCAAACTGTCACCCTTGAAACAAACATGCCTGTATCCCAAGTTTTAAGTAATGCCAAGGCAAATATTTAAATCTATTTTCCTGATGTGTTCCAGAGATTATCTATGCCAAGAGAATTTAACCAGGAAGTTCCTAGGCAAGGCAGAAAGAAGTGCTGAGTAAAACTGTTTGTCATTAGTTTGACTCTTCCTCAAATATTCCATTTGTGTTCTGGACTGCAGATCTCTTTAGGAGACTCAGACATGGATTCCTAATACATTCTTAAGTGAGCTGAGAAGAAAGATCATCTCCTCCTTTCAGAGCACAGTCAAAGATGACATGGTTGTTCATTCTGTACCAGTTCTGAGCTTTCTTGTAGATATACAGGAGAATTAAGTCCCAATCCTTTCCCTGGCTCAGGAGGGCTAAAGCCATACCATCTATTTACACACATAAAAGAATGCTTTCATCACCAAATGGATCCTCTTGATACAAATATCATAAATATAAACTGTAGTCACCTGAAATACTGTCCAAAGTCTCACTCCCCCTATCAGGGAATGTTTACTCTATTATGGAACTGTGTGAACAGAAACATTTTTTCCAAATTTTGGCTGGAATTAGTTTGAACAATTTTTGACCTCAAGTTTCTTAAGTTTTGCTATAGCAAAGCTGCTTTTGCAGCACATTTTCTTCTTTTCCAGTCGTACGATTTACATAAAGCAACACTTAGATTATTATAAGCATGAAACTTATAATTTATACAGAGGTGGAAATGTCAGTGAGACTTCAAGGTTTGACTGGCCACTGCCAAACACAGCCTGAAAACATTTCTTTGTCCTGACCATGCTGTTAAATTTTTGGCCCAGAAAGCTCTCTTAAGAATCCAGGGAGATAATACAACCTGGAAACCATTCCCAGCAGGCAGCACTCATGTAGCCTGCCTGTCCCAGTGCTGGCTGGGTTTAAAGGTGCAGATGCAGGTCATTCCAAACTGGTTTTCTTCAAATGTGGTTGAATAACCATTCTGAAGCACATTTATTTTACTGCTGTAGAGAAAGCTTCCTAATTTCAGCCCACCATCTCTTGATAAAAGAGCCATGCAACGCTGAAGGTCTGAGTCTGACTTGGTTTCTAAAACACTTCCGGTGCAATAATAATATCTCCTTATACAGCCAGGTCACAGTTCAGGATAACCTATCATGCAGCATAACTAATCATACAGAATATATTGTTTTTTATGTAGAAAAAAGCAACTCTATAATAAGAATTCTTAGATAAGATCTTTACTGCAACAAGAATAATATAAAACACAGAGTCAAAGGAGTTTGCAATGTAAATATAGAGACAGAAGAAGTATTACCATCCTTTAAAAAATAAATGAGGAGCAGAGGTACAGAGAGATTAAGTGATTTGCTCAAGGTCACAGAGAAAACCTGTAGCACCAGTGAGATTCAGCATGAAATAATTCCTTTCTAGTGCTTTAACTACATGGTAAACTTTTGCCTTTTTGTAACATACTTTTTTTCCATAAAAATCATGTATAAATGAGGAATCCTATATATTGAGGCAGAAAATATGTAGCCAAAGAGGAACTATTAAAAGAATGCACAGATGCTACATCTCTGTGTCGATATGTAACTGCTAATTACTCATTTAACTATTTAATTTAAAGATGAAAGAGAACATGAAGAAGAAGATGAATTTTCATAGGTACCAGGTTTTAAATCTTTTGGTACTGCTCCCTCTAAATGAAAGTTTCACTTCAGTGCTACAACAATTGGTTCTGAATTTTGTCTCTCTCAGAAAACATATACATATGCAGCCCTTTTATAGATTAAATTAAAGTGCATTCCATGTGTTCTCCTTTATACAGGCTTTTGGACCCCACTTCAGTCCTGCCTGCAAGCCTTAGTGAGGCTGTGGAGGTCATCAGGCCACAACAAAATCAAATTAATGACAAGCTGTTTCCTGAAATAGATTACACAAGGCCTCATGACCTTAATATTAATGTTCAAAATAAGAGTCAATAGAAAAAAACAACCAAACAAACAAACCACAAAGCAAACACAAAACAAATCAAGCAAATCAACCAACCAAAAAAACCCCAAACCCAAACCAGTTCCAGTTTTATGTTTGCATGTACCTAAGTGCAGAAAACCTTTCCACAGAATGACAAGTATTAAGCACACACTAGAAATCAAAGATGGCATTATTTATTTGCTTGTTTCATTTTTGTTTTCACTTTTAGCATCTAATTTAAAGGTCATGGAAGGAGTTTTATTCCAGAGAGGTGGTCTCAATAAAACTTTCCTAGATGCTAAATTTTTCCTGAAAAAAAAGATAGAAAAATAATATCTTGACTCCAGAAAAGGCTACACTTTGCAATGGATGTACTGAGACAGCTCTATGTGCCAGAGGAGAGGACTGAAAAACCATTTCTATTTAAACATAGAGTTAATACAACCAGAATGTGATTAAGGTGAAGGTTCCCAAGGCGAAAATGTTGCTGGAGACTAACATGGCAATGCTTAAATGAAATGGAAAGAAGAAATGAAAAGGAAGGAATTAAAATTTTGGGACATTATTATCAGGTGCACAAAGTTTTCCATAAGGAACACACACTTTTAAACTTTACATGAAGCTGGAAGGCAAGATAAAATGTAATCCAAGGTGACAAGATTTTTAGCAGTTATTTGAGGCAAATAAGAGTGTTTTTAAAAAAAATTTGCTCTCTTTTAGGGACAAGAGCTGAACTGTCACAAAAGCTGCTGACCAGTGGGAGGAGGGTTGGGAGAAAGCTGCAGGCAGAACTTTCCCAGTAGGTGAACGCTGAATGTGGAACCTTCCACCCAAAGAGATGAGAGCACACTTTTGCACAGCTCCAGTAGGCTTACATTAGAAATATCTGTCTTGGACAATTTAGTTAAATATGCATAGAAGAAAGTTCATTCTATCTGAGAGAGTCATAATGCACAAAGAGCAACGCAAATTACTGAATGCATCATTTATAGAAATGTGTGCAACATTACATGTATTTAAAAATGTGATTTGGAAACGATGTGTAAATTAAAAGTAAAATGTGTTTTCTGATTTCAGATCTGATCTGAATTGTTAGACTGACATGATACAGTTTGATAAAGAAACACGAGAAAGTAGCCTTACCAGTGTATTGATGTGAGTGCCTCATTCAAACCCTTTCCCTACGTTCCCATTCTGCTGGTGAGAGGACTAGGGTTATTGACTGAATTGCCAAGAGAAGACAGTACAGCTCTGTAGAACTCTGGTGATCATATCAACTGAAAAATAGATGAACTGTTCCTGACAAGATGAAGGGATCTTGCATAAATGTAGATAGTGGGTATGTTGGACAAATAATGTAATTTTTTTGTGAACTATTGTAAAAGTTATATTTTGGTTCAAGTTAAGTCAAAGTCAAATGAGCAGGAGAAAACAGGAAAAAAAGCATACTAGTAATGATGGCATTACTGATAAAAATCTGAATTGTGTAGCAGCACAGAAAAGAGAATCTGCTGCTATAATTACTTATTCCAAATAAACAGACAATGAAACAAGAAGATCGCCAGTTACTTGTTTGCACATGATCAAAGGGAAATTTTTGGACACCTGGAGCATAGATGAGAAGGTAAATGAATAGCATAGAGTTGATTACAGATGGAAGCATAAGAAACAACAACAACATCCTTTCTTTTGGTAAGCAGGCTGAAGAGATACAGTCCTGGTAGAGTTATGTGATTAATCAAAATGAAGTACCAACCAAAGGCAAATATGGAGGCTGGAAAAAAATAAATAGGAGGTGGCTTTTATTGGAATTGATAGTTTGGTGTCTTTTTTTTTTTTTATGTTTTCGCACCAGCAGGGGTCATCTGTTGACCAACAAATATTTGTTGTCATACTCTGCAGAAAGATCTTGGAGTTTATACGGGATTCAAATAAAGCGACAGGATACAAGTCAGGGAACTTATCACTGGGCATGTTTGCATTATGTCTCTTGAATGTTAACTACAGTTTCTTCCATTTTGCACTGTCACTAAAATTCATACAAATCAAGCACCTAGACTCTTCCTGGGGTATGGAATCTCATGGTGTTTGGGAAAGGAGGGAATTTATGCCTCAAATTGTGTGCATTCTCATCAGCTCATGATCTTAGTCATGGTCTGCCTGGAAGAGCCAGTCATGTTACTGCTCCTGCTTCTGCAGATCCTCCCCACTCCCATTTTTCTGTCTCACTGCTGAGGAAGGTCTGGGCTAGTGGCAAGGAAAAGATACAGTGCTGCTGTATTTTTTCCCCAGTAGACTGCGCTTCGGTGGCTTCCTTAATTGCAACAGAACTATTGCACAGTGTGAACAGTATTAAAGAACTAAGATGATCATGATAAAGCAGAACATGATTTTTCATTAGAGAGGGGATATTTCATTCCTAATAGTATTGAATGGTCTAAGAAGTGACAAATTTCTTCCTTTTTTTGACACAGTAAAATGAAATGGATAATAGGAACTGATAGATTCGAAAATACCATATTTTTTAGGGAATGATAAAGTGCTGACCCTGCAGAAAAGGAACTGGGATATTTTAAAAAATTTTTTCCTTAATGGTTCATATTTCAATATAAAAAAGAAATTTAATTCTCACGAGTAATTACAGTTTTGAATTTTTTCTCTATAGCATAAGATTGAGTTGGGATGAAGTATGATTCACACACACTTGCTCAACTCATATTTCAAAGGAAGAAAAGAAGGAAATATAACATGGAAGAAGTTCACAGATTCATGTAAGTGTCCCTTTGTACTAGACCTGTCCTTTTCTCCTCATGACTCACATTGGCTGAAAGTGTGTAGAAGAAAATGTCAGCAAATCTGATGGAAAACAAAAAATAATGCAGATAAACTCCAACATAAAGATTTCCTATAGTGTTATGCCACAGCTATGACAATAATCTAAAAATACCTTTTTGTTTTATTTTTTTTGTCCATTAATGCAGAGTTTTGAGATTTAGGACTGTCTTTAAGCTGCCCTTGAAGCCAGTTCTTTGTGTAAAGAAGTGGTAAAAGCCTTTCTCCAGAAAACCTGTTAGACTCTGTGGCCACCCACAAAATCAACATCTGTATGTGGATACTAGATAAAAAAAAATATGTTCATTTCTCAGAAGTTCATTTCACTATCAGTGCTGAGAGACTATTTGTGACTCATAATCCCCCATCGGGGCTGGCTTGGGTGGTATAGCCAGATATCTGTGTTCTCTTGAGTCTATAGAGTGGTAATGACTATTTATTTAGTCCACTGCCCACAGGACATTTCACTCCAGACATGCTGAAGACTAATCTACCCATAATTGTGCTATCTCTAGGAGCTGCTGTGTCAAGTGACAAACAGTACAGAAGGCCACAACCAGCTCTTTATCACATTCCATTCTCAGCCTGACCCTTCCTTTTCTTTTCTTTTTTTTTTTTCATCTCACTGAAAGACATTGAGCAATATGGTGTTAGGAAGAGAGAAACAACTCAAAAGCTTGCTACTGACTTTTGTGGTGCCCTGTGCCAAACAGATCCTCTGCCAGATTGTCAAAGTAGTCAGGAATCTCAGGCGCTTTGGTGCCCTTGAGGTCTCAGGCACATCTGCTTAGGAAAACTGCCTTATTGCATCTGAGCCGGCGAGGCAGGCAGCCACGTTCTGCTGAATGATGACTGGGTTGCCATGATCCATGCTTAGCTACAGAGCTCCAGGAACATTTCCAAGCACATAGATCTTAACAGGACTTCATTAGTTCAAAATACAGATGCCTGTCTCCTTGCCAGCATCCTGAGTATATTACCCTGCACTGCTCTTCATAGAGCATGAGATTAATTTGATAGGGTTGGCCCTTTTTGGCGGATTAGTGGTACTTCCCCAGCTACTTCCCTCCTTTTCTTTGGAAATAATCACCTTCCTGAAATGATCACCTTCATTGTCTGCTCCATTTCTCAGGAATGGTGGAGCTGATGACACTAAGATAGAAAACCTGTGGAAATGCAGTTACAGAGAGATTATAGCAGACACTAATTTCACAGTCTTTAAAAGACAATACCAGCCTTGTTTCTTTAAGCTGGCACTATAACAACTGCAATCAAAAATAACAATAATACAGGAAAAAGGAAGCTGAGGAAAAAAATCAGTGACTTGGAGGAGGAAAGCAATGACTGCAAAAGTCAAAAGAGAAATCATAAAGGGAGGCCAGTAGTAGCATCATGTGAGGAATAAGAAGTTTCTTTTCAGGTCTGGGAAAGATTTGGAGAAGATTATGAGTCCTCTGAGAAAAAAGTAAGCAGCTAGATATCCAGAGCTTTCTTATTTTGTCCTTGATTTAGGGTCCAGTCTTCATCATGAACAGTTGCGCTGCATTGAGTAGAATAAGAAGGTAGAGAGGTATTGCTTAGTATGATTTAGTGTGAAATAAAATTACCTTTTGTCACATACTAGTAATTTTGAAATGTTCTTTTCCACTACTTAGAATCATGTCAACAGACTATCACTCCTTTTTATTCTCTTGGAGAAATTGCCCTTTCCCAAATAATATCACATCTGAAATAAGACATATGAATGGTTGTTTGAAGGTTCCTTAATTAATTGAAACTGGCAGATAATTTAAATTAAATTTCTCTTAGATATAAGGCAAAATCTATGTGGCCTTCTGCAGCTTCTTGCAGCTCTGTTTCCTGGTGACTTCCTTTCAGAAAAGTAGCAAAACTGAACTAAATTCAGAACATTACTAGGAGTCAAAAGAATTGATGGCAAAACTAACAGCAAAAACTTAACTGAGCTGCAAATATATTTTGACAGTACACTGCATTTACAGTAAATCCATCTCAGTAGAGTTTTGCTCCTGGCTTTTACCCCCCTCTGAGAAAAAATCCCATTGTTTGAGAGCACCTCCCATCCCTCTATGCAGCTCTCTCTTGCCCTACATATCTTTATATAGTACACTTACTCATCTCTTTTCTCTTTTCCAAACTCATATTCTGAACTGTCCCATTGCTGATGAACAGACATCACACAGTCTAATATAGAGCACCTACATTTTTTCTGGTCGGTAGCATCTCTGTCTTTTACTCATACCCTTAATCTGAAACATGAGCAGCTCAGACTGCTCTCTGTAATCTCATATGCAGGCTAAATTTCATGGCTTCTTTATCATAAATGTTCCAAAGATTCAGTCTATTACACACCTCTATAAGTCTAAGATTTTCCCATGTGCTCCCTTCACTATTTTATCCTAACTACTGCAGTGTTTTTTTCTCTGCCCTTGAACAATGTAACTGTGCTTCATTCACATCTATTCTGAACAGTGCTGCAAAGGGCATTCTTCCACTCCAGCTCTCTGCATACACCACTTCTCTCTAGGCATATTTTTATCACCTGCCCATTTTCTCTGTCGCACCTTTCTGTATATTTCTGTGTCTGGATATCCCATGGGGCTTCTGCTGGGAGAACAGGGAGAAATGGAATTTAAAACTTGACCCTAGAGATCATTAAGTTATTTCTCAGAATGAAAAGTCTCAGTGCTTCCCCTGAAAGCCCTGACCACAAAACTCCCCTCAGAAGTGCTGCCAATTTTAATGTGGAAACCTAAGTGAAAACATTAATGACAGTTTAGACAAGAAGTTGTTTAGGGTGCCTCAGTGAGAGAGGCAGACCTATTAACAGCTTTCTCTGAAAATGAAAGGGCTGGGATTTTCTGCTCTGCAGTGTTCTAAAGGCCAACATTACACGGCTGTATTGACCTGAGTGACAGATCACAGCCCCCATTTGGGCGGAAAAGAAAGGGGAAGCAAGAAGACACAGCTGTTACAGTGTTACAGAGCTGCCCAACGCCGGAGAGCTGCCCATAAACGAGCTCTGGTCACTAGGCAGTCCTCTTGTTCTGGCGCAGCCCATTCCCTCATCTTTCTCCCCTTGGGCAGCCTAAGCTGTAGCTTGGGTCTCTGTTCACTCTCTTACGTGTACTCAGCCTGGCAAATATGCCTGCTTCATGGTTTTAAATTCTGGAAAAAGAAAAAGAACATAAAAAGTCAACAGAAACATCCTTGCACATACTTTACTGGTAGGTCTCAGAGTCAAGCAAATGCCATCAGAGACGTGTGTGCTTCTGATCTTCCCTGGCACTCACAGCTGGAAAATTATTGGAGGGCTACTCCTCTGCTGGCATGAGGTGCCTTCTCTCTCTGTCTCTTTCAGAGCAACTTCTTAGAGAATGTTTTCCAGCATAGCGTTCATGATCCTTATACTGATTTCATGCTAATGCAGCTTGACTGTCTTGGTGAACTTAATCTAACTTGGGGTCCATGGAATAGAGAGGATCCAGTCCTTTCTTTGTGGGTGTTTGAGACGTAGTATCATTTTCGTAGAGATGCATTTTTTTAAATTTATTTTAATTTTTTCCCTGACCCATCATAACCACATGGTCTGTCCATATTTTTGGATATAGACATATTTTGCCTGCATGTTAAAATATGCTAGAAATGTTGCCACTAGAAGAGGCTGTCACTTGTTTGACACATAGTTACTGGTGAATCGGTGAAAGAGACAGGAGGCATGGATCTAACTAGATGGAAAACTCATGTAATTTTTCCAGGAGCTTGGAATAACTCTCTGCAGTTCACATTTGTGAGGGTAATTAGTCAAGGTATCTCTGGTTTGGCTTGCTCTTGATGCTCATTTACAGAACCTACAACCTGATGCCTTTCGGGATCAAGGGATAGCTGCAACCTCAACCCTGACTATTAAGTCCAAATATGGAAAACTGTAAAATAAACTGCACAATTCAAAAATATTTTGGTGGGGTGAGAATTAACCCCAGAATAGCTCAGTATTCTGTTTACTTGGCTGTGAAACATACAAAACACTTCCTCATGCTCTAAAGGACCTTATATTTAAAGCAACTGCCATATAAGCATACAACAAAGTTAAAGTAGTCCTGTTCGTCCATGAAAACATAGTTCCTAAAGGGTTCTGCTTACAAATTGAATAGCTATCAGAGTGAGTGACAGCTTACGAATGTCTCAACAGATGGAAGAGTTGATCTAATAATGAAGAAAACAATACTCACAAATAATTTATTTGTCATTTGGTGGGGGAAAAGAAGAGTGAATAATTTATTTGGTCAATATTCAATCATCAATAGAACTGGTAGAATAATTTATAAATTTACTTATGAATAATTTATTCATCAATTGATGGCAGGAGGAAATTAATGAAGTAAACAATATTCACATAACGCTCAACAGGCTCTCAGAGGCAGGCAGGACAGGCAGGGAGGAACTGGGAGAACAGATCCCTTTTGTGGGGCTCAGAGCATGGGGGATCACCAAAGGGCAGATGCCCCTCAGTCACTTCTGTAGCTTGCTGACAGTAGTGACCTTCTTTCCCATTAACCCACCCAGGACAACAGATCTGCAGAGGTGCCCTGAGAGCACTGCCTGCTTTCTTTACGTGTTTGGCGAAGCCGTGTGGAAATTCCCGCTCCGGTGTCCCACCGGCTTCTGCTGTGACGGCTCAGGCCAGGCACTGCTTGCTCTGACATGTGGCAGCAGAGGCTGGGGGCCCTCTCAGCCTCCCAGCAGCTTGAAACTTGTCAAGCAGCTGAGAAACGTGCTGGCCTCTGCTTGTGTACTCGGGGTAGGAGGCAGAGGGTTTCCCTCAGGAAGCCACATTGCCCTTTGGTTTTAGCTAGAAAATTAAAACTCCAAGGAATCTTAGAAAAAAAAAATATTTGTTGTGTAACTGAATTGTGCTGTGTCAGAAAATATGTTACAAATTGCTGACAAGCAGAGTTGAAAACAACCCTTTTGCCCACCATGTCTCTTCAGAATGCAACTTCACATGGCTGCGACCATCAAAACCATTGCAAGGCAAATCTTACCTGAATGTAACTTTTAGATTTCTTTAACTTAGAAACATCTTTCCAGTGTGGCTGTGGATGGGGGAGGTTTCATTCTATGTAATTCATCCAGAAATACCCCACTGCCTTCTGACAGCATTCACTACTTTGGTCTGAGTTTGCTCTGCTGCCATTAAATGAATCCCTAAGAAATCCAGTCTGAACAGTAACCAACAGCCATAACAGAATAATTTTACTACAAATCACCTGGAAATAGCTTTTTGTGTAATAATCTCACATTGCAATAGCTGTCATAAAAATATAAATATAAAGTAGACATAAGGATGTGAGTAGAAGGCTTTTTTTTCTATTCTCAATGTACTAAGTTTAATGGCAGATATATGTGCAGTTTGGGATGAGAACAGATGCCCTTTATGAATAGACTAAGTGAAGGAATCAGCTGGTTTATGTTCTCCTCTCAACTCTCACCAGGATTTTTCCACTCTGCTCCTTTGTTAGCTATAAACTGTAAGCGCTGAAAATCAAAAAATGAGGGAAAGTTTATGAATTATACACAGTCCCAGAGTTTATTAGTGCTCCATGCTCATTCTCTTGGGAGACACTGGAGGAAAAGCTTTGAGCAATTTCCAAATTTTCAAATGTGTTCTCTATGTCTTTATCTCATTCAGTTTTTGATATGGTGTATAAATTATTTATCGGGACTACCATTATTTTGTTAGCTTGTGTTGTCCTCTGGCACCATATCTGCAGAATGATATTCATTTTGCATTTGCAATAACTAAACTTAAAAGAAATCAGTTCATTCTTCCTCTATTCAGCTCTCATTCTGCAAAATGATGTGAGACAGACTGAGAACAAAATTTCATCTTGACCTTGAATCCTAATTGCTGTTTTCATCCTGCCATTTCACAAGAGGATGTAAACAAAGTTAATTTAAGAAATATTTCTATTTTCTTCTCTGTCTGTCTCTGTCTCTCTGTCTCTCTCTCATGGAAGAAGGAATAGGAAATAAATTTTTCAACATCATAAACTCACCATTAGAGCTTAGTGAATTATGTGCTTTGATGGTTAAATTCAGAGAAGGATTTTTAAAAGTATGTTTTAAGTCTATTACCTCCAAGTTAATTTTTGAGGCTGCCTCACAACTTCCCAATTGCAATAACATCTACATGGAACACACTCTCAATTACTTCCCCTTACCATGTGTAAAACAGAGACTAGTCCTTTTCCACACCCAAAATGTACAATATGTTCTTAAGTAAATGTTAGTTTGGATTGACTTCCTCTTTTTTTATTCCCATAACACACTTACATTCTTTCCTGCCATCTCTCACCCTGCTCTGCTGATATAATTACCAGGTAGCAGGCTACCAGGAAGATTTCCATTTAACAACATATAAAGGTAGCTTTACACGCAAAAGGATATGATAATGCACTGGAGCCAGATGATAGCTCAGCCTGGTGGAAAACTTTATCCTCACTGTTTGGGACAAGAGCAGACTCAATTACAGCAGTCCAAAATAATTTTACCTCTGCTGGAAAGCACCACTGCAGTGTATCCTGTTCCTGCCCCTCCTTAGGGCTCCTTGACTGAAGCCCTCTTGCAAAAAAGGAGGATTTTCTAGTGGGAGTGGGTTCGTGGTCATTTCTGTCCAGCTGTGATGCACCTTATGCAAAGACCCGGTGATATCTGGTCAGTAGTCCCAGTGTGTGAGGTGGTAACCATACTGAACAGCTGGCTGCGAGACACTGATGGAGCTGCCTGTGCTTCAGGGCAGTGGCACGTCCCCACCTGAGGCCCCTGTCAGGATGGAGGATAGATGGCACTGCCACAACTCTGTGCTGACAGCCACTCAGGCGAACAATTTGCCTCCTGGCATCTCTGCAACAGGCCCCATTTTCTGCAAATACAAGATCACAGCCTAGAATAAGGAAACAATATTACAGTATTACCTAACTCTATTTTGCTAATGTCAGCTATGGATTAATTCACTGATGTCTTTC
The DNA here is from genome assembly GCA_013397195.1 of Hylia prasina. Lineage (NCBI taxonomy): Eukaryota > Metazoa > Chordata > Aves > Passeriformes > Sylviidae > Hylia > Hylia prasina. Next base: position 52,251 of record VYXD01013467.1, read on the forward strand.
AAATTTCTGTCCTATCTGCAGGTTCACTTTAATTCTTCAGTCTTTGAAGTTGCTTTTCTCATGACTCTATGAACATTGCTGCTGCTGCCTAACAACCTTATTTGTTTCTAACTATATTTGTGAGGTTTGTGTACATTAATATACTAATGTCCTGTATTACTTTCTTGAGCAATTCTCATTCTAGATAATGGCAGGCACTTTTCCATATTTGATTAAATTTAATGTATTTAGTAGTTCTGTGGTACAGATCACAGCTGAGAATCCAAGCAGGTGTGGTGATGTCAGTGTCCATGTTGTTATTATCAACAGAAACAGACTTCTTGAGAGTGCACAATGAGATAAGCACCTCTTACCTCCAAGTTAAAGTTGTCTATTTAATGGTTGCCTAACAGACAGTGTTTATAGATGTCTTTATGTTGTATTAGGCGAGGTAAGGAAGTCACTGAGTTCTGTTTTATAAAACACATGTATGTAGTAGGCAAAAAAAAGTAGCATGGAGTTGAAGTTTAATATATGCAGAGAACCTCATTTCCCATTTTGTCCTTCCTCTTTGTGTTTGTAGAGGTATTTTTTTTTTCTCTCTGACAGGTGCTGTTTCAGTGCCCTCACCAGCTAAGCCTACCTGCGGAAAACAGGCCAAAGCAGTATCAGCAGCAGCAGATTTATCAGGCTACCCCATATCAGAGGAACCATTCCCACAGTCCTACTATGGCTGGAGCAAGGCGTGTAGGCAAGTACAGGTGTCCTGCTGATTCCCTGCTGTGGGGTGACTGCTCCCTGCTGCTCTGCTTCTCCCCGGTTTCCTGTTGATAGGAAGCCTATCCTATGGAGAAGATGTGAGACTCCTGCCCAATCATCCACACTCCTGGGCCAGCAGGGACAAGCCAACCAGCTGGTAAGACACAGGGAGAGGGCATTTCCCTGCACCTGCCCACCTTGAGATCCCTAAGGGCTCCCTGGGCTATTTATATCTGCAGGTCATGTATTTCTGCATGGGCCCTTAGGCTAGTACTACATAAAAGCTGGAACTAAGCCTCCTTCTGCCTAACTTACCCCAAAAGGTGCTGTTCCACAGCAGTTTACACAGTGCCCAGCTTCAGGCTTTATTCACACTGCTGTGTGAAGAACAGGGCTGACTAAGAAGATACCAGCACTCCATGTAAATTCACAGTCCTTATCCTAAATATTCACAGCTCTAGCAAGGTCTGTTGGAGAAACCAGATGTATGAATGTGTTTGCACCCCTTGATGCAGCAGACAAAAAAAAAGGAAAAGAAACCTCTTTTATCTCTAGGAATGCTAACAGGTTTTGTCCATGTCTGAAAATAACAAATACTTTGAAATAAGTCTGTAAGTTGAATATTAATAAAATACTAAAAAATTACTAGCATTTACTCTGCAGAGCAAATGTAAAAGAAAGAAAAATTAAGCCATTCTTCCTGTTGTCTCTGGTCAGTGAGAGATGGCTCTGTACAGGGCTGAGCATCCTGCTCCTTCCAAAGTGACTGAAGGGGCCAACCCTAGCACAGGGAGCCTCTGCAAATATTATATCTGTTATTGCAGCCTCTGTAAAGATATAAATGTTACACAACAAGAACAGTTGCTGGGCTTATCCCTTGAACAAACAGAAGATAATGCAATTGAGTTTGCTTTTGGCCAAGGAAGGTCTGGCTTAATGCTTTAGATAGAAATGTGGTTCATATGTTTGGTGCCAGTTTAACACCTGGAATTTTAGAGCAGGCTCTAGTGCTATCTCGCTGCATTCCTACAGTATTTCCCTGCAGTGCCCCAGCATCCAGGCCTTGATAGCTGCAATGCTGAGGGAATGCTGCAGCCTCTCCTGCTTGTAAATGTCTCTCAGGTTGCAACTTTGAAAAGACAAACTCGTTCCACTGACATCTTCTTCCTTTGTTCAGGATAACCATTTTCTTCCTCCAAAGCCTTCCCTTGCCAGCTTACAGGAGTAATGGAGCTGAGACCTCTGCTGTGACTCAGAGTGCTTTGAGCTGTACCAACCATCTGCCTTATAGGAAGGCAGATCTGTTTCAAATTCCCACAGAAGAACAATACTATTATTACTGCTAATTAATAGTAGGCAAGGACACAAACACATTCCAGATCAAATTAAGTTCCAATCAAAAAAGTCAGCTGTGATTTCTAATTGATTGCATTTTAAAATCAATCAGTTGGGTTGTATATGTTCTTTTCACAAGATTCAACAGCTTACTGGTGCTTGTCTTTCTAAGGGGACTGAGATTCAAGCGGAACTGAGAAGGTTCCTTTTTTTTAAAGTGGAATTGACTTTTTAAATGGAAGATCTATTTTAATTAAAATTTTACAGTGAGATTTGTCAAGCTCATGTTCCTCTGGAAGTTTATTAGAAAGCTATGTGGAAAGAAAGATGCGCTACATATTTCTTCTCTCCCAAAAGGCCAGATGAAGTTAAAATGAACCTCTGTGCCTGCTAGCACATACAGACCCTGTGGGCCTCCTAAATTCCTGCTCAGCCAAGGCTGCTTCACACCAAGAAAAGAAAATATCATCACCTCTCTTCATGATGGCAGATTAAGTTTTCCCTGGTTCCCTCTCTTTGAGAATCAGGCTCCAACATAACGTTTATGGGTGCTAAAGAGCCAAGAGGGCTGGTGAAGTTTTAAATGAATAACATCAGCACTCCAGCCAAATGGAGCATGACAGAGTTGAGTTGGTTCACCCCCATCCCTTCTGTGTGTTATATTAACAGTTTAATTTAGTACTTCTGGCTTTCCTCTTGCCCAGCTTTCAGGGAATTGCTGTGGAACACTAGTTACCTTCAATTGTCATGAACATTCAGAATTAGGAGGAGGGGTATTCTATGGAGCACCTTGATTCAGACTGTGACATTTAAACTCTTGGGAAGTTACAATAGTGTAACTAATGATATTGGAGTCAAATCTTTGATGCTATAAAAGTCTAAGTCTCCAAATTCCTGAACTCTGGGTAGATTATGACTGTATATCAGTAAAAGGTTAGTAAGGAAAGTATAATGTGGACTAAGCACTCTGTACTATGAAGGATGAATAAAGGAGTCCCAAATGATAACAATCATGGATTAGAGGATATCAATATCATATGACATACAACAGCAATGCAAGTAAACCTGTTGCTGAATGACCCTTTGGAAAAACAGGTCAGTGTTGAGCCAATCATTCACCAATATGGAATAACCATAAAAATGATGGGGTTCAGTATTAGAACACAAAGACTTTGGCTAAAGACACATTATATCAGTAAAGAAGCCTAAAAGAAACAACTCTACATTTCATTGAGACTGAAAAATCAAATTTATGTCTTGGTCAGAACCAATATCAAACCCTTTGGGACTTAGCTAATGGAAACAGTGTCTTACGGTGGTATGTACAACAAGGGAAAGGTCACATTACCTGGGACCCTGGACAGATGTCCCTCTCTACAATGTACATTCTATTTTCCTATCATTCTTCTTCATGTTGCCAAAGCACAGTTAAAGTTGCTGGAGAATCAATATATATCTCCTTCTTGCTATTTCCTTTTAAATAGGAGGAAGGACAGAAACTGGCTTTGGTGTGTTATGTTCCAGTGTTCCTAACCAGGTGACCTCTCTCTGCTGTGATTGAAGGCTGTGCTCCTGAGGGACACTACAGTGCAGACACTCTGTAACTTCAGTGCAGCTCTGAGACCCACCCTCCAGAATATAATTTTCCTCTCTGAAGATCATACCTGTCAGTCAATAACTGCTCTTCTCAATCCTTGCTTTTAGGAGAAGTGGAAAACTCATTATATTCTTCTTGCACTCTCTCTGTTTTCTTTAACTAAATCATATTTGCCACTGTAAAAGACCTATTGATTAATTTAATAGATCTTTCGCTCTTTCTGCAGATTAACATCTTACTTTTTATCTTACTTTTTCAGAGCAATCTTCACTTCAGTCTATTTAAGCACTCTGAAAGCTTTATAGCATTTTTAAACTCTTCATTTTTTTGTCTCTTAGGTATCACCCTGGGCAGGGGTGAAATCACACAAGCACTCAGCAACTACCAGCCACAAACAGGTCCCTTCCCCCCTAGAGTGGTGTCTGGTGCAAAGATGACAAGTGCCAAAAGCACTCATCACTCAGAAAGCTGACATCAGGATTGCTGGGCTAAAAGTTGACTCCAAATCCCAGTGGGGATGAACAGGAATACATAAAGTTTTCTTCTTTTTATAGCAGAAAAATTTCTGACTCCTCAGCTCAGCTCTCATCTCTGCTTTGGCTAGAGCTTTGGGAAGCCTGTCTGGGTGTGAAGCTGCAATAAAACCTGAGGACTTCAGCAGAGGCAAGAGGAAGACAACTAATATATCAGTTTGATAATGTGGTGAGTACAGTGTCGGGGAAGGAAAAGCAGGATGCAATGCTTAATGATACAAGTATCTCCTCAGTCAGTGCCCTAAATGTCAAAAGCCTCAATAAACAATTTCAGAGACAGAAATCTTGCTTCAGAGCCACATTGTGGAAAGTCACTTTCCTCCAGATATTAGTCTTAAACCATGACCTCGCAGTGTGCACTGTTCCCATTGAACTGAATATTTAAGCTTTCTCACAAATTTCCCATCTGCATAGAGCAATTTGTTTGTTGATGTTTAGACATGATTGACATAAATCGACAATCTGGCTTATTAGCCTGCTTTGTAACTATGTAAAACACTGACAATGATTATCCCAGTTGACTGAGGACATGCTTCCTGTGACACAGTAAACAAATGTAGCAGAGTAGGCTTTTTTCCAAATGATTGCTCCAACCCCCTAATGAGACTTCTAACTTATTTCATCAGGGTTGCACTACACCAAGCGTCTTAATGAATCCTCAAGTCACAAAGCTCTGTTTCCTGAGCCTGAGGTACAGCAGCTAGAATTGTATGCCTATGGACTTTTCTCCTGTCTTTAGCTGCTTGCTGCATTATAATGAACCTATTTATTATACTGCCTGCAAAAAGACATTTCTTTAAAAAAAAAAAAAAGTATTTCGGAGACTTAGTTTCAAAACCTACCAAACTCCTTAGAGGAGTGCTTCTTCCTATAAATCAGTGCCTCTTAATGGAAAGAACATGATGAAAGAATGAGTAATGGTAGGTAAAAAAATAAGGATAAATCAACTTGATCATTAACCTGCTTGCACAGTAAATTCTCTGTACGCTGAAGGCCAGAATTTAAGACAGTTCCTCTAAATCAAAGGATTCTTATGAATCCTGTTCTGCAGCTCTCTTTTGTAAGTTGTGTTTGGGTAGTCAATGACCATGTGTAGGGGATGTTTCTCAGGTGTTCATAAATATCAGAACTGATTTATTTGGAGAAAATAACACATGGTGTTCTCATGGGGAAAAATCATTACTTTAGTTTTGGTGCATCTAATTACAATAAGTGTATCATCCTCACCATCTCCCCTAACTGTCCAGGGAATTGGCAGAATTTAACAATGAAGAAAAGAGTGCTCTAGTGTCCAATTAAGGTTCTCTTTGAGGATTAATAAATCATGTCTCATCAGCTCCACTGACCCAGAGGTGTTAATCCTCACCTTATCACTCTAATCTTAAAGCAAAATTCTGCAGATCAAGAGCAGCAGAATGGTTGTTAATTGTTCCATTAGGCTGATGAAGTCTTTATACCCGTATCCAATAATACACTATTCTCTAAGTGTGTTTAGATGCTCTGTTACAGAGCAGAAAACAAACAGCAAAAACAATTGCCACAGCTATTTGGAATAGGTGACCAGTAGCTTGAGCTCCATACTCAGCTCTTGTGCTATAACTGAGCTGCAATCACATACTAGAACAAGGCACTGAGAAATGAGAAACAGCCCAGTGAGGTTTTAGCACATCTAAATGCAGATGCAAAAGGAAACAAATCATGTAGTCAATAATGGAAAGAAGACTTAACAGTTATCTGCCCTGTAAACAACATCCTTGATTAGAAGACATAAAAAATACTGTTTTATTTAAGGTCAAGGATCCAGATATTTCACTGCAAAGAGTTTTTCTCACTGACAGTCTACAGTAATCATGGAGAGTGCGGCACATTGAGTTAAAATGTGCTCCTAAGCACTACAATAAATTAGAAATCGCGTTTTAACTTGTTTCCAGCCTACATTTATTTGCTCTTGTTTCTAAGTAATCAGGCAGGTTAAATTCTTTTGTCACGAACACTCACAAAAAGTATTGAGCTTACATTAAAAATCCATTTCATAAACCCTTGCTTTTCAAACAGTTCCTTCTCCTGATCTGAGTTAGGCAGGACAGGAAATGTCTGTTGCTATCTTTCAGGGCCACATACTTCTGTGCCACTGAACAAAGAGGGAGAGAGACGGGATCAAAGCCAGAATAATTTCATGGGGTGGGAAGAGGAAAAAAGAAGGAGGGCTGGATTTCTAAAGGCTTTTGAATGCATGCTCTATATTCTCATTCACACAATATTTGCTTCCACATATCTGTCTCCTCTTCTAAACCAAACACAAGACTTTCCTTTCCCTCTCCCCACTCTGTCACACTCCTGAAGCAATGGGACTCAGACTCTTCCCTCTTTCAGGTACATGACTAAGGAGTTTGTGTTAAATTCAAGAGGACAGAAATGTCTCCTTAAAAGTGTTAAAGAAGGTTAAAGTGTTGGGTTAGAGGGAAGAATATTAGTAATGTTTTTTTCCCTCTTTCTCTTTTCTCCAAAAGGTGAGTCACATATTATGTTATTTTCTGATGCAAAGATTCTTCTTTTACACTCTGAAATTACCCCTGAATGTATCACCTGAAGAAACAAAGAAAACATTAAACAACAGGTTTATTTATATTGTTTGTCACAGAGATTTCTTGAAGAAAATGGACAGCTACTACTTCATCCATACTATTATTTCCTCTTTTTTTGCATAGTGGAGATATTTCAAAAAGATTCATCCAAATCCAAAAACAGATAAGCTATTATCAGGTCTACCCTCTGTATCCTGTGCTGAGAAATGGAACATATCATTATACTGACTTCAAAGCATTTAATCTGTAAAAAAGGCAAGTGACTTACACATAAAAGTGAGCATCTTATAAAGTCCCTAGATGGGATCATTAAAATGATTAATTTAACCAATACAGTTTTGAGATAAATTGATTTGCCTCTTTTCCCCTACTTGTCATCCTCTATCCCGTTAAACAATTTAGCATTTAACAAAATACTACCAGACACAGAGCATTCCCAAGGTCACTCTACTAACCCTCCTTCAAGACTCCCATTGAAATCCTCCTCTAGTATGACTATGAACAAAACAAAATTAATCCTCCCTTGCCCTCCAGCCTAAGAGTATTCAAACTCACATATCTCACCTCCCAAGAGAATTGCAACCTCTTCATCTGTATGTTGGCCTCTTTATGTATGCACATGCATATGCAGAGAGAGAGAGACGGACAGAGCACTTTGTGCTGCTCCTGAGAAGCTCTTTTCTTTTACATTAAATAATTAAGGATTCCTTGGACCAGAGAGCAGAACAGAGCATGACCATAGGGCAGCAATTAGGGCATTCAGCTGGGAAAGAGGACTGTTTTTGCTCTTTGCTTCAAAGACTACTTTCCATTTAAACCAGTGACTGCTGCGAGTTCTTCCCTCTGCCCTGCCTGGTAAAGCGTGTGAGCCCTCACCTTCCAGGTGACTGGTTAGGTGAACCAGCAGGACTCCCAGGAAAAGAGATCTTCCCTTGTTTGCTGCAGCTTGTGGCTGCTTTGGGGCAGCTTCTGGTACTGAGTGTCTGTTAGGTCATCATGTGGTCAGGTCGCTGTAGTGACAAATACCCAAAAAACCAAATAGCATCTCAGAAAGCTCAGGCAGAGCTGCTTTTATGCTGTCCTAGTGTTAGACTGGCTTTTCTTCCCATGGGTTAGAGGAGATGCCAGAACTGTGACAATGCTTCGGGCACCTCAGGTGAGCCCTAGCACAAACCAAATATCCCCAGTTCCTTAAGCTGAATTCTCAAGTAAGGCAACCCACTACCCATTTTTTTAGTCACACTGGTTCAGAGAGGTGCCTTCAGAACATGTCTAAGGCTGTGGATAATTGCTGCCAAAAAGCAGGTCACTAAGCTAGGTTATCAAGATTCAAGTCCTTGCTCCAGAACAAATAATTAATGACAAGCCTCTATTCACACCGTATGAATGAACAAATGAAATAAATATTAAGGAAAAATGGGAAATAATGTTGTGTCTGATTCATAAAATACAGAAAGAAGGCTTGGCACCAATCTGTAAGGCAGGGTTTACTGTCAAGGATGTCAAGAGAAAGATGTTTGTCTGGCCAGAGGCAAATGCTTCTTTCCCATTAATTTCATTCCTTATTAGTTCAGGTGGTTCCTGCACAATTCCAAGGTGGAGCACCACACCAGGGATTTGGGAGTCCAGGAGATGATAGCTAAATCCTCTGCATGACAGCACCTGCCTTTCAAATGCCAGAGGACCTAAGAGAATCTAACTTATAATCCCTCTCCTGTTTAACTCCTGAAATGTACAGAAGTAAGTGTTTCCAAAGTTGGCTGAAGACAGCTGTTGTGACCAGAACAGAAAAGTGTGACACAGCACAAGAAATAGTGGTATTGACAAAATAAGATAATTTTTCATAGAGAATATTATTCTGAGACAAATAAAATGTTTGGAAAATAGTTAACGCCAGATTGCTCCCATTCATACATTTTTAAAACAAACTGATAAAATGCATCCATTTTGTGAGTTTTTGCCTTTCATATTTCTTGTTAGTTTCTTCTATTATGGAATTCCACTGAGTGACTATCTCTGCACATTATGTACAGAACATAGCAGAGCAGTGGAATAGTTTTATATCTTCTTCTGTCTCCTTCTGTCTGAATTTTAATAATAATAAATCTAAATGGTTATAACAAAATTGAAACCCAGCTGCCTGACAAAGCAGGCAGAATGCATGAGCATCATCAGTATTGCCTTACTTTCCAGATTTGTGACAAATTATATCTAGTTTATACAGAAGATTATATTACCCTGGTATTCCTTAAAAAAAGACAAACCCAAAAAATGACTACATTATGGTTCTCATTCTGTTTGCCAACAAAATGTTTTAAAAAAAGAAAAAAGCAAATAAAAGGACCAAACCCTGTCTGAGATGATGAAAAATAAAGTGTGAACCATGTGAACATTTCTCACTGAACAACTTTCAGTTCATCAGTCCAGGCATCCATTTATAACATTTATAACAGTTGAAGCCTTCAACAGAAGCCTGAATTCAATTTGCTGGAGTCTTAAAAATTATCTTCTATTTTAATCAGTTGAACCTCATGAAATTGATAGGAGCATTTCCACACACTTAATATGTTTGGAGTTGCACTTTTGATTTGCCACCAGTTAGTCTGGGGCACCTTTTTCTGCCAGTAGCTGGAAGACTGCCATTTTGCCTCTGTGATACTTAATCTGGTTTCTTCTCCAAGTTAGAATTTAATTTCTCTCTTTATTTATTTTTAGTTTGAAATAGTTATTTTGTCACCCCAGGAAGGCTATAGTTGAAGTGAAGATTTCTTGTGGGTAGATATAGAGACAGAAGAACTGTTTATCTTACATGGAAAGAGGCAAGCAGAGATGGATGACTGAAGAGAAGAGAGCCACTGCCATAAATGAGGCATATTTCTTCTGCCCAGGAAGAAAATCTAGGAGCACTGTAAGTATCCAAAACCCTTAAAAGTGCCAATAAACTAAAAAAAAATCTCACAAGTCTGACTCCACACTAAATGTGACCCTCCCTTGTGGATAGCTGTTCATTCCTAGAAGATCAGAACTGCAGTGGGCCGTCTGCCACATTCTCTTGTCACCTCTAAATGAGGTGTAAGCAATTAGTTGCCAGATTCTGCGGCACAGATTGAAAAAAGATGATCTTGGCTACAGAGAAAGAGCTTTTGTTAGAGATCTGGAAGAATATTACTTGCTAAGAGTTAACAAGGTAGAAATTTTACTTAAAAGAGTCTGGTTGTGATTTCTAATCTAATAGAAAAAGCTATAGCATTGATTTTGAGCACAGCAGTTATTGCAGTTTGCATTTGATTCTTCAGGGGAGAAAACATAGGCAACTGCTGGCTGTATTTTCTTAAACTGCTTTGTATATACCTCACTAAGCACGGTGTGAAGTCAACAAGTAATATATTTGGATTACCCTTCAGGGATCACCCATTTCTCTTCTGCTAGCCTTCACTTTAGGGAGAGACTCTTGTAGGTCTTCTATCTGCAAACACCCTCTTTCTAAAGAGAAATTCTTGCCAGGTTTCCTCCAGCATAGTGCACACCCCTCTAGGGACCACAGGATTCCCTTTCTACTCTTTCCTTGTCCTTGGCTCTCACTGAGTATAGTTTATATTGCTACACATATTTAAATACAAAAAATTGGTCTACTATGCAAGTATTAGACTGCAAGCTCAGCCTGGAAAATTTATCTTCTCTAAGATTTGATTTCTTCCCTGTCATTTCTTTTTCTTCACCTAACAATTTTCTCAAAAAAACAAGTTTTGTCAACATAGCTGCTCTCAGCATGCTGTCCATATTACCTCAGTCAAAGAAGTAAATTTGATGTCTGGACATATGTAGTCTTGCGGAAAAGGATCTTACTTCACTTACTGACATGCCTAGTGGTATAGCTAACAGCATATCCCAAGTGGGGTGGCCTTGCTTTAAAAAAAAGGGAAGAAGAAAAAGAAGAAAAAAAAATCAATATTGACTCTTGACACATTTTCATTTACATCACTGCATGGTTTTCAGACTGGGCACAAATCAATAAGCAGCTTTTAACACTGCTCAACTAGTTTGTTCTATGTAAAAGAAGAGAGATTTGCCTCAAGTGGCTTTTTTTTCCCCTTTGGGCTCCAGGCAGACTCTCCACCATTAACAGTGTGTAATTCTCTGAAATGAAGTTGAGTTTATTTGACTGCTCTTTCTGTGACTGATCAGAGGAGCTCAAACTGTAATATTAATCACAGAACATTTTCTTCATCGCTACTTACAGTCAATTGACTTTGTACTTAGTGAAAGCATCTCTAGCAGCCAACTCAATGTACCAGAGGGCAAGAAGTCAATAGGAGGAAGAAAGATTTAGTTTCAAAACAGATAGAACACAGCCTGTGGAGCCACTGACACACACATATCAGGCACTTTATCACACTGCAGGTGCAATGCTGCCGCATGTTTTTATTTGCGTGATGAAGGCACCCTCATCATCTTTTGTTTAGTATGCCCCCTTAGCTAACTGCAGCTTTTCCTTCAGTCTCAGGGTTATGTGGAAGGTGTAGGGACCAAGTAGTTTCTCCAAATTGCACTGGGTTCAGCAATTACTTCGTTTCAGTTTAACTCTCCATGTATTTCACCAGAGAACTGACCCATGAAGTAGGCATCTTCTGCCTCAGATAAACTGATGATTGTTACTCAGATGCCAGGCATGCCATGCTAATAATACCATCCATATGCTTAACAAATACCAATTTGCCTAAGGCGTCATTAATGCCATTTTAATTACCACTTGCTTACAGTGGGCCTTCTAAAACCACATCATCACATATTGATTTTTGAATACAGAAGAGAGGGAGTACAGATGCCCAGGATGTACAGCCTTATCAGTTTTGTTTCCTGGAGTCTCAGCATACCACCTCAGAGAATTTTTAGCTCATGAAGCCTCCACAGAAGTTTTCACACCAAAGAAGTGCACACAACATTGAAAACAAGAGCCTGGAGGATTCATTTATTGGATGTGATTCCTTAGAAATGTTCTTTGCTAGAAGCAGACTCTGTGTGAAATCCAACATGCCATAAAATGGGCAATCATGTCTTTTCTATGGCACATTTTAGACATGCATGATCAGAATCTTCCCACTTGGGTAAAGCATCTCACTGAGTGCCTTCATAGCTTTCATGGGGATTCTCCCTAAATAAAATGGATTCCTCAGTAGTGTGGAATTGATGCAACACCAAACAGAATGTTGTCTCCTCTTCTCTGGGCTTTTCTGGACTAGATCTCTAATTTTCTACATACACAGATACACATAATATTAAAATAATGTACAGTAAATAAGTACATGCTCATACTAAACATGTTTGCTATCACTTTATTAAACAAAAACATTGGTTTCTTCTTTATGACTGAATTAAAGTTTATTCAAGACTATTTTAGGTGGATAAAATTACTATCATTTGGATGAAACACACTGAGAATATTTTAGACAAATTTTGCTGGTTATTAATTTTTCAAAATTTCCATAGACTGGCCCACACCTGCATGAAACAGCTGTCGTCTTAGACACACAAATCAATTTTGATTTAAACATCAAAGTTTTCTTGACTCTTGTCTCTTACTAGTTTAGAGTTACAGGACAATATGTGTTTCCCAGTGGAAAAGAGTGCAGTCATAGTCTGATTGAGAAGGACTTTCAAGGGCACTCACAGAGATTAGTCAAACAAGACAAAACTTTAAAACTGTATTCTTATTCTGTTGGGAGAGGATTCATATTAAATCAGTAAACAAAAAAGTAAAATTAACTCTCTATTCAAATCCATTCAAACATCAATCAATTTTGTATACTACCAATTTTGCACAACACTTTAGCCCTCATATCCTGATGCAAATACAGCAACCACTTGTTCTCAACTTTATCCCCTGACATTTGTGAAATAGTAGGCAAAACTAAATTAATTGCTCAATTAGGAAGCATAAAATTGTATTTCTTGTGGAACGGATCCGTTTCATTGCGGTTTGTACTCCGTGTACCAGTACCAGATATATAAGGCTTGTATCACTACTCACCAAAAAGCACATTAAATGTCAAGTCCACAAGCATGCTCCAGCTGATCTATACTGCTCCACCAGTGGGACCTGAGGTAAATTACCCTCTATGGTGTGATGGGCTGTCGCCCAGAATCTCTGAAGGTAGGCAGTGCACAGCCACTGCAGCCAGCTCCGTGGAGCAGCAGGAGGGTGAAGGATGAGGGCAGGACTGCTGGGAAGTCAGCTCTGTCCCTATCAGATGACAAACAGTGGGCACATCAGAAAAGCTGCAGTCAGGCAGCCCAGCTGCCCCTACATCTCTTCTAAAATTCACTGGCTACTTCACTGCAAAATGTGAGCAGTACCTTCATCCCCAAGCTTGTAGCAGATACAAAATTTCACACCTACCATAAGAATACTTGCAGCTACTGATTTCTTTTGTATACCTCTGATACTATGTACCTTCAAAATTTATTCTGAATACCTACTACACCAAGTAAAAATGGGCAATATATAGCAGTTGATATAACCATAAGAAGATCTGAGGTTTAAGAGGAAAGGTCACTTGAATAACCTTAAATCTGATTTCCCTGTCAATTAAATAGGTTCATCCTAATTACTGAGACCACCACTGAAGATCTTTCACCAGGGTAAAGAACCTCACCATTATAATTTCTCCATTGTATAGAGGCGCAAGTGGAAGAGAGACGGAGCTGAAGCATCTTGTCTGAGTTCATCTATCAGACCAATGACCAAGAGATCACAGAGCCAGCCATGGCTCATTTTCCACCAGATCTGTGATAAAATCCCCAACTCTGGAGCTGAAAAATCACTGGGGAGAGCTGAGGGAAGTGATGGATACATGGAACTGGGTGTAGAGAATAGAGAGAAACTAGACTTCTTGAATCTTGCCGCAATGTTGGATTAAGAAGAGCATGACAGACGGTGTTTCAGCTCTGACTGTTCCAGTTTAGCTGTATAGTCTGGCAGAGATAATGCTAGGCGGGGTTTCAGCGGCCTTGGGGTGAAAATAAATTGTTCTAAACCTTGCTCTAACAGAGCCTAGCACTCACTCCCAGAGACCACACCACTGAAGTGCAGCATACGTTTAAGTGGACAGTCAGAGTTCAAACATATGCAGTCACGCTGGTATTTCACAAAGGACTCCATTTGGAATGAAAAAGAACATGAGTATAAGGCCATGGGAATTTTTCACCATCTGTGATAATAACTCAGAAAAAGCTTGGCATGCAAAAGATAATTCTCTTTTGGGGATGCAATTCCAGGATTTACTTTCAGGATTCAAAGATTACATTTTTTTTTAACACCTTATGATCATTCATGGAGGCAAATGATTTCTGTGCATGGCACAACTCCTTGAATGAATTGCTAATTGGTGTAAAACATTTGCAACAATGTATTTGGACCAATGCTTGTAAAAGACTAGACTCTATTCCATACTTAGGCTGTTTTCCAATGCAATACTCCACCACTGGTTGTCCAGTTCTTTCATACCACATTTTCCGAAATCAGAGATTAAAGGCTGATGTGACACAAAAGAAATTTCATCAATTGGTTTTCTGAATATTTTTTTACACCTGTTTACAAGAACAAAAGTTTCATAGCTGTTAAGCAACAAATCCCTGCAGGTATGCACGAGTTGGGATTATGAAAATTACATTGTTAAAAATCCCAGAAATTGCCATTAGGAACAGGGATATAATCAGACTAAGCCAAACTGACAGCTTGCCTAGGTAGTGGTTGTCTTTCTATGGTCAGGGTAGAGCTGTGCTCTGGGCAGGTTGGAATGTTCAGCACAAGTTTGGACCAGTGTCCAAAGTGCCCAGTAAAACCCACCCCTAGTACATTTTTCTCCCTGATGCCATTGTCCCGTCATTAGGTATGTTTGACCCAGTACTGACTCTGTTGCCTCTGGGCACGCAGGGTCAGACCTCTTTTCTCAGGACTGTTCTTTCCCCCTATACTGAGAGAATCTGAGCAAGTTATTCCTAACAGTTTCCATGGGAGACCAAAGTCTGCCAGCTCGTTCCTTCTCCCTACTTCTCCTTCTCCCTGGAACTGAATGACAAAAAATGATTAAGAAACAACATCATAAAATATGATCAAAATGTTCATTTGTTGATGAACTTGCTTAATGGGGAAATTAGTTCCTGACCCTCTCAGTCAGTGATTGGGTTGTGTTCAGGATATGGTACTTTTCTGTTTTCATTATTTAGAATTTTAGTGTCAAATTTAATCCTATTCAGTTTGTGTCCTCAATCATTTCTTTTGACAGCAAGATCCATTGGCTAATCATTTATTCCCGAGTTGGCTGGGGCTTGCAACACACTGGTTATTAATCAGATCGGGTTTTGTATTCATTAATGGTGAAATGCAACTGAAAAAGCATTCCCCTGCCTCAACAAGACTAATTCCAGCACAAATGTGGATGTGGATTGAAACGAAACCCCTGCAGAGCTGAGAAATTCTGGCCTCAGTGGGAACATCAAAGAAACCAGGACAAAATCCTGCTCATGACTCATTCTCTGTTTTGGCTTTGTCTGAAGTTCACAATTGCAACAACTCTGATCCTGAGACTACAGAATGCAAGGGCAATCAAGACAGAGCTAGAAGAAAAGTATTTGGGGAACATCCTCTTTTCCATTCTTTACCATCATTAAACAAATCTCATCCTTCAAATTTTGTGCTATATTGGTGTTAGAAACTGGAATGCTTTGTGTGAAGCCACGGGCACTTTAGGCAACGTTGGACATTCAACAGTTTTTTTGGCCTGGGTGTCCATATCCAATCACTGGTGTCTTCCACTTGTTCCTCCCCAGTCAGGCTGGCACAACACCCATGTGCAAGTGCCTGCCTGTTTATATTTATGATCCTGGCCCAGGCACACAGCGACAAGCAGGGCTGCATGAGTGTTACAGGCAGGGACATGAATAGGTAAGGACATGCAAAGGTACCAGCGAATGTTGCACATCCTGTGTCTGTTGTTGTATCTAAGTCCTTTGATCTCAAGTAAAACTTACAAAGCAAAATAAGGATAATAAACATCCCAGCATACATACCTAGCAATCAAAACACCTATAAGGGAAACATATTTGGGTAATAGTTAAACCTACTTTTATGCAGAAAGAGAGTTTTTAAAAGACACAATTAACTGAATTTTGTATTGGTTTGCAACAATTAAAAATCTAATGCTGATGAACATGTCTCTGTAGTAAAGTGACAAAATTGCAATGGCATCTCTTCAGAGTCCGGGAACTAATATCAATACCTTTATTTCTTTTATGCTTCTCAGGAGTATGAGATTAGGAGAACAATTTTCCTGCCACAAAGAGTACTAAGAATTACTGAGCACAATATTGCATCTTTATGCTGCTAAAAACCATTTCAAGTAGCCCTCTGGAGGCACAATTTAAGGGAGATGGATTTTCCACTAAAAGGTGCATATACTTGCTTGTTTTACATAAGGATTTCTCCCAGTACACACCCATAGCAGTCACATGCACAACCACCTGTGTCCCTGGAGGCACAATTTCTTTGTGCTAAAGGCTGATATTCCACCATGTGGTAACACTACAAGGCAGAATGCACTTGGTGACAAGAGGTGTTAAAGCCACAAAGTGTCATTGCTATTGCAATATCCACCACTACTTTGGGACTGGTAAATTAAGAAGTCCATAGCCTGCTCTATAGCCTGCTCTACAGCCTTAAAAGAAATTTGCAACCTGAAGACAAAATACCCTTTAAAACAGGGTGTCCACAGCTATTTTACTTACAACCTGCTGAACAGTGCTGGAACATTGGTTTAGGGAATTCAAGGTGACATGAACTCAAGTGCAAGTTGGGGAGAATGCTCTCTGTTAGTGAACAATCATAGGAGAGTCTTTTAACCTCTATCCTGGCACTGTCCTACCAGTGTGGGTGCAGCCCTTGGTACTTGTGATCCTGACAGAGGATTGAAAATGAGAAAAACACCCTGGACCTGTACTGAGATCAGATTATCTAGGGGATAGAAAGGTAGAAGTAAGAAAAAGAAACAGTTTCTTCATCAAAATCTCTATTCATTTCTTGCCTGGAGAAGTCACATAATGATTACTAGGTACTACAACACTTTTTTGTATTTATTGTGTTGCCTGACACTGACTTTTACACAAATGGTTGCTTGGTGTGTGGGCTTCAGGTATTTATATTCATCATATAAACATAAATATACATAAACCAGATCATTTTGAAAAAAACAAGGCTATGATTTTACAGTACTAGTGCAAAACCAAAATAAAATTTCTCTTGTCTTTAGCAGGCCTAAGAACAAACTTGTTGAGGACCATCAAATATATTCCTATAGCAAATAGATTTGCAAAATCCAGGATAATTTTAATTCAAATGAATCATACTCTAGGAGGGAAAGATTAAAGTAGTGACATATTGTGTTTTTTTCCATGCAGGCTCCCTCCTAACAATCACTTTTTGATGAAGCATCCAATTTAGTTTAAAAAAAATCTCTGATCAGGAGATTTGCCCAGCTGTTCCAGAAGATGGTGCATTTATGTAAGAATTACCTGTTGTTGTTCAGTTCTTGCTGCTGTCTCAATCCAGAGATGGATAATTTTTAAAAGTAAGATGTATGTAAAACAGTTGTTTTACTAGGTATAGCCTAGTTCTTGTACAATTCCTGTTGTATTTGCCATTGTCACTGTTCATGCAGCTACTGATCATTTAAGGCAATTTTTTTGGTCATCAATATTATGATTAGCTATTTACAGAGTTATGTGAATGTAGCCTCGTTATAGAAAATATAGAATCAAGGAATGGCAGAGTTATTGAACAATTTATGTTGGAAGTGGCTTAAGATCATGGAGTCCAGCTGTCAGTGCAGCACTGCCAAGTCCACCGCTAAGCCATGTCCCTAAGTGTCATGTCTACACATCTTTTAGATACAACTCTGCCAGTTCTCTGGGAAGCTTGTTCCGATGCTTGACAGCCCTTTCCACAAAGAATTTTGCATAATGTCCAATTTAAACCTCCTCTGGCACAACTTAAGGTCATTTTCTCTTGTCCTAACAAGACATGATCCTTGTTTGTAGAATGATATTAAGTGTGGGATCATTCCTTCCACATTGACAGTAAACCTTGCAAACTGATCTTATTCTGCTGAAGTTACCAGACTACCAGAGATATGTAGAAAGGACTGGGGCTGTCAGGACAAGCTGCTGCAGAGGCTGCTGAGTGAAGGCTGGTTGCGTGGGTGCCCAGAAGTGCTCCAGCTGCAGGGCCAGGGCACTGCCAGTACTGCCACAGCAGGAATCCCCCTTTTTCTCCATGAGAGTGTGGGTACTGGAGGCAGCAAAAGCAGCTCCACCAGCAGCACCCTGTGCCGTGTACTTTTCTACTTTGCTTTTCCCTTGCTCCACAAGGTGCTCCTTTCGTTTACCTGTCGCAAGAAAAACTCCTCCAAGGCAGGCGTTCTATGCTATTTTTCTACAACAGTGCCTGAAATTTCTGTTTTCCCACCAAGCCCCTGAAACTAGGGTCAGGATTTGGAAATTTGCTCTGAAGAAACCAGGTGTCCAGTTTGTACTGTCCTTTCTTTAGCAGATGAGCCCCCATCCTGCCATTGCTGGGAGCTCAGTGAGTCCCATGCTTGCCTTGTAGCCCACCTTAAACAAAAGTGAAATACACAGGCAGAATACAGCCCAATAGCTTTAAATTTTTGGAAGACAGCCACTTTCTAGGAAAAAAGTTTTTATAAATTAGTGTGTGGTGGCAGGGTGATATTAGGATTTGTAATGCATCGGATTCCCAGATTTGCCTCTGAAAAGTAGGAACATCACATCATATATGTACATATATACACAAGTATATGAAAGAAGATCTGTATATATTTTAATAATATTTGCTTGAAAAATTATATCTGCTTCTCTTGAATTCTGGAGGCACCTTATTCTTATCAAGATCTGTTGCAAAAGTATCATTCAATATGGATATATAACTTTTTTAGCAGGTAGCAGTACTTAGGAACATAATAAAAAGTTCCTATATTTGGGTTTATGTGAAAATTTCTGCTGAATCCTTGCTCAAATATTCCAACATGTGCTATTTTCCTCTTAATCTCTTATGTAATTTAAAATGATAAACCATTAAAAATATATATATAATTAGAAAATAAAGTCACAGAGTTAGCTACTGCTACAACAATTAAAAGACAGGTATTTTTTATTCTCCTATCAGTCACGACACACCCACTGCCTACCTTTTATCTCTGCCCTTCCATAATAATTGTTTTGCCCTGTACTTCCTGATACATGTGCTTCACTAATTGAATATCTATATCACAGTAAAAAAATTTACATGCTGTAGGCTCTACCTTCCAAAAATATCAAATGTCACTTGAAATGACAATTGATGTGCACACAAGAGAGAAAAAAAAAGGTGTTTTAATTACAGGACAAGGAAACCTTGTTCTGATCTGTAATAAGTGTTAGCATTTGGGTAGAACAGAGTAATTGGATAAAGCATAGTCAGGAAATAAGGTCCTTCTCTCAAAAATTTTGCATAAAAAATATTCTTCAAGTTTCAGCTCCATTTGAATTACACCTGCTGGTCATACAAGCAAAAAATTGCGTTTGTCTCAGTAAGAGATGATTTTTCTATCTCTAGCTCACCTTCATCTTTTTACAGTGCATATTCAGTGACTAATTTTTTTTATAAATCCTAATTTCCTAGATCCATGGGATGAAAGAGGAGAAACAATGAAAAAACGCCACCCTACTCAATGTATCAGCAGCCAATTGATCAGCTTTAATGGCCATGGAGAACAGCTTCCAAACAGTATTGATGTGTTGACCAAAAGATAAGCTCAAATCTGATAGAAAACCAATTTTTTCCCAATATTTTTTAGCAAATCAAGGTTTTTGTGACCTAGCTAGATATTCTGTCTGACCATGCTGAGTACAAGCAGATCCAGTGTCAGAAGGTTGCTATTGAGCAGGGTAGGATTATGAAAGGCTTGTGCTGGTGCTTTAAATCTTCTTCCTTAGTGCTGGTGCCCAAGGTTACCTCTCCAGTCTGAGAGGCTGCAGGATGGGAGACAGAGTAGATCACTGGAAGGCATCCCACAAAATACAAACCTGCAGAGCACTGGGGTCATCACAGTGCTGAGCAGCAGCACTTTAGCCTTCAGGTAACATCAATCAGCTTGATGCCCTGGGCTTGTTGTTACACCTTTTGAGGATGACTCAGGGAAATATAAGTTCCCTCAGTTTTTTCCTGCCAGATTTGCAGTTTTAAGTAAATAAATGGGTAACAGCACCTGACATAATCAGCTTGTTAATGCTAGTTCTATCCTCTGGAACCTCTGGTATTATCTTTGACCATTATATACTCTGTCTGGAAAAAAAAAATGTACAGAGCAGGAAATAAGATAAAAAAGGTAATAACAGAATAGGATGGACATTAGCAGAGAAGGATGGTCACTGAATTTAGGATGCTTCATTAGGACTCAGAATGTCCAAGTGAGTTTCCCTTTCACCTAATGACTATTTGCTGACAGCAAAATGTTTAAGAATATCTGTGCCTCAGCTCCATGAGAGTGATAAGGTCACCTCTGAGTCTCCTTTTCTCCAGGCTAAACAACCCCAGCTCCCTCAGCCATTCCTCATAAGGTTTGTGTCCTTCTAATAATGGTCATATGTGCAGACTTTATTTAAGCCTTTAAATAATGCTTAACATAAAACTATATTGTCACAATCTACAGAAATCTTATATAAGATATATATTGTCACAAGGCTGTATAGTACATTTTTGTTCACTTTAGTTATGCTTTTGTTACACTTTTGTTATAATTTTTGGTATATAACTACATATTACATATATGTATAGAATTGTATATTAAATTAAGAATATGAAACAATACACCTTATATAAAACCTTCTTTTTTTCAAGATGCAAAACTAGCTGTTCAGCCCTTTTGCTTTTAAGATTTATAAAACAGTGCCAGTTAATCTCACTCCAGACTGTAAACCAGAATAGTTAGCTGCAAGTTATAACTTTTACATATGGTACTTTCATCTGTATGGTTTGATTGGAATTGTATTTTGCTGTTTAATATTTATTAATCCAGTGAATTTTTTTCTGTCAATAAGATAGTGCTGGACATAAAAGGAATATGTTTCTCCTTTTTGCTACATAAGTTTTTGACTTAGACAAAATTACAAGAATTCTCTGATGTAAATAAACCCAGAGTGGTTTCAAGGAGGGTATTGTAAGAACTCCACATTGAACTTTGTGCAGTCATTTGGGGAAAGAACTGCAATGATTCTCTGCCCCCTAAAAGCAGCTTCTGGTACTTCTATCTACTTCTGGAAAAGACTGTGTAGTGGTATGGATTTGATTAGCTCATCTCTTTTCTTTTGAGTCAGGGACAGGGGGAATAATGAATGACTAATCACTTCAGGTTACTGTTTTTTACACGGAGGCTATTACAGAACCAATTAAAAAAGTCATACAGAAAGCTATAGAGATGTGATTAGGTTATAATGCTAATGCAGGGAATTGTGTATAGATAATTATTCTGCAGTACAGATAATTCCAACAAAGACTAATCAGAAGATGTATCAAACACCTACCAATCATAATTTTGTCTGAATTCCTTCTAAATGTTTAATTTAAAAGCTGCATATATGATGTGACTTTTTACACAAATATGCTGGGCTCTTTCCTTCCTTGCCTTCCACAACATTGCCATGCAGTTTTCACAGAAGCTCAGTTCTCACTACATTCCGACACTAATCACAGCTGGGGTGTAATTCAAAGCAGCCTTGGACCTTCTTTAAATTCCACCAGCTGGTAACAGTTTTCTAGGGACTAACCCAGAACTGCAGGCAGCAGAGCACAGCCCATAGCTCAGCTGCTGAAGGGGATCACACCTCTGCATCCGGGGCTGCTGAGTGAGAGGCCAGCAGTAATAACACATTTACAACAGCCAGGGTGCAAAGGGAAAATGACAGACTGTAAATCGAGGTAGTGCTATGCCATCCTTTGTGTCTGATTTCTAGGGATGGAGAGAGGGCTGGAACGAACTTGTTTGTACTGTTATTATCAAATATGGCTACTGTGCTAACACCATATTTTGAAATGCAGAAGACAAGTGCTTATCATGTGTGAGTTCCTGACCTCCTGTACTATATCTCCTTCTCTCCTCCCTTGTTACCTCTCTTCTGAGTCCTCTCCTCTGAAGCTATGCTCAAATAGGTCCTGCATGTCCCTGCCAGCAACTCACATCTTATCTCAGAACATATGACTCAGTACGATGTCTCCTTCTCGTTTTCATTATTTATACTGTGTGCCCTGCACAAAGTCGTGCTACTCAGCTCTGAAAACCTCAGTGCAATTCAATTCACATCAAATCAGCCAGTTTGTCAGCTTCTCCGTCACCTAAAAGCTCTATATTCACTGACCGACCTCCCTGAGCATATCTGCTATCTTCCTGCCTTCTGTCACATAAAAAACCCCAACACTGCTGCTGTGGTACTTTGAAGGAATTGACTGATTTGATATATAAATTGTCTATCATTTTCCCTTTCTTCAGTGTCTGATGACTATTTTGCTGTTCTTTAACACGCTTGTTCCTCAGGGCAGAAACGCTGCTCAGAAAGCATTTAGCATCTATGGACAAGTGCTTAAGTAATGATTACTGGCTGCACAAAGCCAACATTTATAGTTCCTGTTTTATTCCAAAATGTGGGTTTAGTCCTTGAAAGGTTTGAAATAACAACATTTTCCCAACAAACAATGCTCTGTGAAATAAAGTCTTTCAAATAAAACTTTTTAAGAACTGCTTGTTAGGTCCATTAATCAGAGGACATGTTCTATGTAAAGACAATTTGAAAAGCTTCTTAGCACCAGCCAAGCCCCTCTGAGCTCAGCAAGGCTGCCACATCCTGCTTCTTGAAGTATCCAACTGGAAATCCTTTTCCGGCTGAGCATGATCTGTAGTCTGAATGGATTCTGAGGGAGATATGAGTTGCAGCATGAAGTACAGTAACAACTTAATAAACACTTAGAAAATTGCAGTCTTCTGTCTTTCTGAGGTCATCTAAAAAGATAAAATCTAAATATAATTAAGCCTTGATTTGACCTGTTTCAAATGGACTTTATCTTTCGGTAGCTTTTTCAAATCTTAATTAGTGTTTAACATTTATGCAAGTCTGTGTGATTTAAGATGCTGTGTGATATATGAGCTCAACAGAGTCCTCAGCTGAAGGACAAGTATTTTAGTGAATGCAAGACCTGACCCAAAGGCTATTTGCAGCAGTTTGTCATTTAGTACAGGGAAGGTTAGGTAGGTTACAGTGATATATGATCCCTCATGCTCTGGACCTAACAGCACAGTTGAGCTGCTCCTGTGACTTTCATTAACTGGGTGCAGCTCTTTTCATATACAGAGTAAACTGAAGATGTGACAACCCTTCTCCCTGTGACGGAAAGAAAAGTGAAAACTTCTCATAAGTTTGGTCAGTCCATCAAAACTCTGTGTTCAGTCCATGTAAGCCTGAATGCAAATTTCTGCTGAGTTTATTTTGCGCTCATTTATCCATCAAGGGGGAGAGAGGGGAAATCTTGGCGAGTGCTCCGTGTGGAGCTCTGCCAACAAGCCGTATTAAACAGTCATGCCAGTGCAGGAGCAGCCTGGGGAATGCCAGGGAAAAACAGCACCTGCAAGTGTTCTGCAAATGACATGGGGCTGTAGAAGGGGTGGAGAAACGATGTAAATGGGCAAAATATGATGAAAAATGGCTAGCAGCCACGGGCAGGCAAGACATAGGGGCAAGCTTTTTTGCTTAAGGGGACAAGTTACTGGAACAATTCTTCTCTTCCTTTTATGCATACATAAGAATTAGAGCTGTTGAAATTTCAAGGAGTGAGAAATGGACATTTTTTCTAAACAAAGAGCATTTTGAAAAATGCTGCTTAGTTTCACATTATTTCCATTTCCCTCTCAACATTTTCCATCAGAAAACTGACAAAAAAAAAACATAGAAAGAAAACCTGGAAGACAATTATTTTTCTCTAGCCAGCTGGACAGGTACCAGCAAAACCAAATAAACAATCATTTCAAGAGGCAGTTCATAATGTAGTTTATAATCACATTTTCATCAATAATGCTCCTGGTTTATATTGAAAATCTTTTCAGTTGAAAAATTTCCAGCAAACTCTAAATACAATGTTGAGTGCGTGATTCTCCCTGTAGGCTGGTGAAATTGTTTTGTGGAACTCAAGTTGCCTTGCATAAAAATAAGCTGGATGTCTGTTGTGCTACTGCATCAGCTTGGGGGTTAATATATGAAATAATATATGAAATTCCTCATTAGTGGAATTAAAAATTCTTCCAATGTATGGCAACAAAAGAAATAAATGTTCAGATATGGATATGAGCAAAAAAAGGAAGCAAATGCATAGTAATCTTTCTTTAATGGCAATTTCATAATTCTTCCTCACCCCCAATGCCCCAGGTAATGGCTGAAGAGGGAGACCAGTTTTCAGGAAAAAGCAAACTCAGTCCCAAAGGCAGAAAAATTCCAAGAGCTATAAATTAAGGAAGTTAACAACTGATTTACAGAAAACCAAGCTGTGTGCAAACAAAATTTATGTCCTTGCTTTCCATCCAGTCCATAGCAGGAACGGGCTGCCCCTTCTGACCCCTGCCTAGCTAATGTCCATTTCCACAGCAGGGCTGGGAGGAATTATGGAAGAAAGCCATAAGACTTCTCCCATCCACACCATAACATCCTCACCAAGGCAAAACTGAGAGTAGCATGTTGGCAACAAATGGTGAGAGATCCCTTTCTCTCCTAACTGAACACACAGGCAGCTGGTACCATCTGATATTAGCACCAATATGGATCTGTCTGGTGAAGCTCTGGATGACATCCACAGGACAGTATTGATTGTTTCATTCAAGCAAGTCACGTCAGTGCGAGTGTGACTCAGGCACAATGTGGAGGGGCTTTCAGCCTCTTCCTGCTGCATGACATCAATTTGGTTATAGA
Organism: Hylia prasina; assembly: GCA_013397195.1. Classification (NCBI taxonomy): domain Eukaryota; kingdom Metazoa; phylum Chordata; class Aves; order Passeriformes; family Sylviidae; genus Hylia; species Hylia prasina. Next base: position 77,093 of record VYXD01013467.1, read on the forward strand.
GCAGTATTTAGAATCCCTTCAGTCCTGAGTAACTCTTTCTATAATGATTTTACTAAAGTGACTGAAATAAGCTGCTTTTGCTTCTTACTCCTGTAAGGCTGGTTGTCACTGGTTGTGTGTGACCTTGCAGCATGCAATCCCTCTTTTGCCCTAAGATGCTGACTCAGTGCCAAGTACAAGATGAGTCAAATGCATTATTGCAGTTGCCTTAACTTCTGTAGCTTTGGAAAGCAGCTATTCCACAGTGCCTTCCACCCCCTCAAGGCAGACATCTGCATTTCTTCTAAATATAGGCCAGAAAGAAAGCCTTTGAAGGAAGGAGGAGCACTGGCACAATGAGCAGCTGCAGGAACTCATGCTGGGAAGCTCCCCTTTACATCATTGGCTACTCCCAATCTCCGCAGGGAGTCCTTGGCTGCACTTCTCTGATGTCAGAGGGGATTGTAGCAGTGCTGGTTGCACCTCTGTTTTTCCAAGATGTTGACATTTGTGGCCAGCAGTGGCCTGAGGGGAACTGCCTTTCACTTGTCTTGCATCAAGGTAAAGTTTTGGTGCACTTTTAATTTTTTTTTTTTTTTAACCCTGAGGTTGAAGTACATTAGGCAACATGATTTCTAGATTCCTTCCCTGACTCTAGTAATTCTAGTAATTGTTACTTGGAATATATGATGCCCTGCTTATAAAGGGAAGATGTATTCTTTTCATTCACACCAAGCAAGCCTAGCTTCTATAAAGACTCTAGTGTGGGACTTTCCATGAAACAAATTCCCTGTATAGTGCTCCAGAATCTCAGACAAGAAACAACACTGAAACAACACTGGGTAGAGCAACTTGTAGCTGTGGTTATCTGCATTGTTTCATGCAATATGCATGAAACAATGCAGATAGACAATTGTTTCATCATGGTCAGTGCCTCTGTGCAGCAGTGAAGTGTGGGAGTCCTCCCACAGAGTGCTGTGGTGCTGCAAGGCCAAGGGGAACCTCCACTTCCTCAGCATTCCTCCAGGGGGTTCAAGATTCTTCGTTAACAGAAAAGCAATTGCAGACGTGATGCAATTATAATTTGGACTATAACTGTGATGTTTCTTACTTGATTCCTTGCAAAAAGAGGTGGTGTGGAGATTTAAAGGACCGTTTTACTGGTCTACGTAAGGAAGATTAAAAAAAAAAAACAACACTTGATGGACAAGGCACTCATTTAAGAATGTTACCAGTAACCCAAACCAGTGAAAACCGCTTTTGAAGTCTCTGAAAATTAACATATCTCTGCTTTACTGCACCAGTCCTCCACATTGCTTTTAACATTCAAAAATTATCTGAATCTCCTTTACCAGTTTGTGACATTTTTACTATTTTCATGATATATTTGTTATTTCTAACCTAAATCTTCAAGACAGCTTTGTTGAGAAAATTCTAGCACATAGAACCACTTCATGAAATTAGAATGGCCGTCAGGAAATAACAAATCTACAAGGCTTTAAATAATATATGAAACTCTGTTTAAACTGCTTTTTAAATGGAGTGATAAGACAGATCATTGGGGATTTAAACTTCTAAATATTTTTCAAAATTTCAGCTTATGGAAAACATGCAAATATAAAATACGTCATCTGAGGGGTTTTTTGTTCGCCAAAAGGAAGTGACTTGGTGTTTGCCAAAACAAAAATTACCTTAAGATAATTACCAGGAAAAAACAAAAAGTCTGAATTAATCAGAGAAATTAATCCAGCAAATTTTACCGGCACAAAATGTCACATCTGTGAGACCGCTCTCTCTCTCTCTCTCACCCAAGAGTGAAGCCTGGTGTCTCTGTCCCACACCGTGTCACACAAACCTGCACAGCACGGCCCCAGATGTCACCTAGGAGGTCTGTTGCAGGTGGTTGTGCTGTGGAAGGGGAGGAAGTGATGGTGCTCTAGCACAGACCAGGGATGTCTTTTGATGAAACACACTGGCCAGGTCAGGACCAGGGACCTGGTCTATTCTCCACCTGCCCGCTGATGTGGGTTTTCACAGTAAGTGGTCCAAGGTGGTGTTGGGGATAAGAGGCTGGATTGGTTTTGTGCTTTCTTCTGTTTTGGGAACTGGAGCACTGTGCAGCAGCATCCAAAGGACCTGAAGGCAGCCCTCAACAGCTGGGACAGCTGCTGGGAAAGGTAAAGCTACCTCAGGTTGCACAACCAGCCTGTTGCCAAATGTGCTGACAAAGGAGTTTTCAGCTTTCCCTAACAGCTGTTTTCCAGGATGCCAACCCTGAGACAAACCTTTCATCTCCAGGGAGCTGGACCTCTTGTCCATAGGGATTCCTCCCTTTAGTCCTATCTCTGCCTGGCCATCTTGTTTGTTAATGTTCACTTGTGGAAGGGGCTGAGAGTCATTAGCTCCCTTTGAACTCGCTATGAATAAAAATGATTTAGTATCACAAGCCTGAGATGATTTTGAGTGAAATCCTGGCATATTTCAGGCAATTAAATGAATGGGTTGTTATTGGGTCTTTTGTCCAATTGATGCATAATTTTACCACCTGAACAGGATCCTTCTCTGTTCTTGCCTCTTCAGGCACATCCCCTGCTCTACTAGAAAGGAAGGGCTTAGAGGTGAGGTAGAAATGGCTGATCCAGCTAAAAATTTCCTGATGTTTCCTAACAACAGAGGATGCTTTTTGTGGCTTCAAACTCTCCTGGATTTTGAAATAAGCAGGCTTGAGATTTCTGTCTGGTGTCTTTCTCAAACCTCAGTTTTGGGCATGGAATTTTCATAATCAGAATAATTCAGCTGTTTCAGAAAGTGAGAACCAGCACTGAACTGAGGCTCAAAATAGAATAAAATTGGAAAAAAAATGGGGCAATTATGATACAAAGAAATGGGCTGAAGTATAGGAGCCAGCAAAGAGAGTAAGTGGAAAAGTGAGGATGAAAGAAATATGTATGCCCAGATACAGAGCAGAGGATCTGAATTGAGTGCTAGCATGCTCATAAAGTGAAAATAAATTGTGTTGCCAGTTTTCTAGTGTATGTCTAGGAGTTATTTCATGCAGTCTTTTATCAAACTCGTGCAAGGTGACTTGCAGACACAAAGGAGTAGGCAATAAAGGAGCATGGTTTCACCATCATCTCTTCCTGGTTGCGTTTGAGGGAATATTAAATAATTGTTTCTTTTGCTAGCAAAACACATCTCTGCTCCAAATATATTCAATCTTTTAAGTCTGTTTAAGCTATCTGCTTTTTGAAAGTAAAAATCGTTTAAGTGTACAAACTATTTGTTTGGTTTTAGCATGACTTCAGGTATCTTGGGGACAACTCTAATATGCAGACTGCCCACAAGATTTGAAAAAGAGGGAACAATCACATGGAAGATTGAAAAATTCTGTTGAAAAAGCACTGAAGGGAGATTTATTTCTTTTTTCTGACTGAAAAAAACTTATGTTAGTTTGTTTGCCATTTTCTCAAATATTAAGCTCAAAATTTTAATCTGAAAGCTCTTATCAAATTTTACTCCACAATATAATTTTGACAACTGTCAATGGCTGTTTTTAGATTAATATTTCTCTTAAAATCTCTTTCCCCTCCTTTAGTACTATATTTTATGTGTCCTCTACATATTAATAGATCTTTGTACTTGTATGGGTAGAGAAAGTTGAGTCTTTTCCCTCATTTACAGAGGAAATTCCTCTTGTTTATGTTCATCATATTTTACTTACATTGGAATATTTTCATGACTTCACCCCTTAGCACAAAGTCCTTTTTCTTAACATGAATCAGTCTTTTTTTTTAATCCCTCATGGCATTGAGCAAAGTCATTTCACTCAATGTAGGATTTCTGAGAAAGAAAATTATCCAAATATTTGCTTTCGAGCAAAAGCTTTTTATAAGAAGGAAGGTTATCTGAAAGGATATCTGGAAGGATTGCTGTGAAAGCACCTGTAAAAACACCTGGTAAAGCAGAATAATTAAGTGATGATTGTTAACTATGCTGTTAATGTATTCTTATTGTGGGCAGCACATTGGCACCTCTAAAATAAGAAATTCTTTTCCTTCACCTTTCATTGTTTCTGTGTTAGCTAGACATTCAACAAACATAAATTTGCTTTTCTTGACACCACTCTCAGCATTTCTATTGCTATGAAGGTACATTGAAGAGATTAGAAGAAACACAGGGTCATAGAAATTGCCAAGGTAGATTAAATCAGAGTTCTATGTAATTCACTGCCAGCAAAAGGTATTACATAATCTACAATCTTTAGGTAACTTTTGTTCCATGGAAAGTTGATGTCTGAGATCCAGACTGTAAAACAAACTGGATGAGAACTGTGACCTCTTTTTTTGAAATGCTAGTCAACATGTGAACAACCAATATTTTTGGGAGGATATGCTAATGTACTCGTTTCTACATATGAAAGCCTCTCGAAAGGAAGTATCACTTTTTTAAATACAAACTCACACATATCATGGTTCATGCTATCAAGAAAATGACATCACTTTTCATTGGCATCTAGTGCTAGTTGTGTTTCAAATTTTACATGAAAAATTACATGAAAGAATACAGTTTTCCGTTCTTAGGAATTCAGTATTTTTAATAGGAAAAAATATGTGGAAGCCTTTAATAAAGGCTGTTCCTATACAGTTTTAACAGCTTGAAACATTTTTCCTTTCATTATTTTTGCAGATATTGCTTCTTGCACCTACAAGGTGAACTGCACCCTACAATCTTGTGATTTGTTGGAGGGAAGGATAAACTGACCCAGAGGATATGATATAACACACCTGGGGAGAAAAACGGTTCTTTAGATGTAAAAACGTCACAGAAATTGAATCAGTGTAGTCTGCATCGTTCACCTCCAGACAGAGTGGTTTGTTTGAAAAAAAATTAAACATTTCATTTTGTTCATTCATAGTTACTTTTGGTTTTTTGTTTGTTTGTTTTTTAAAAACATCACTCCAACTATCTTTGTAAAGATGGTAAAAAAATCCAATAAAGCTTTGATATTTAAGCCTAAATATGACTTCTGCTACTTTCCATTTTGATTCAGGCACACAACCTTTCCATATAGTAGAAGCAAATATTCTAAAAACAAAACCAGCCATTTTCTATATCCAAATTATTTTCTCTTTGTAGCTATCACTAACTCCTCTATGTTCTGTAGAGTTTGATTAAGGGTTTCAAAAATTAATTGGTTAATAGGAAGGCATAAGAGCCTGACAGACAAATATGGACAATATATTTAAGTAAATCACCTTGTCTTCAGAAAGGAAGGGATTAAAAAAGTGGATTTCATTTATCTTAAGAAGTAACTCACACAGCCTGTTGTGTTTGGTATCAGTTCTTATTCAGGAGACATACTCACATACAGAACAGCATTTTACTGGAAGTGTACCTCCCAAATTTTGCATGCCAGATAAACTAAATAATGCCTCACCAGCTTTGAGTTTGGTGGATCCCTGAGAAACAGGTGATTCTCATCTGCTGGCAAGGCATATTTGTCACATTTCAGGCAAGAGTATCTGACCCTGTTTTAGTTATCTATTTATTTGCTTGCCAGAAAGAACAGATGATGTTAATCACAGCAATGATGGAAGAGAGCATCCAAAAAGTCCACATGGCTTTTGATAAAAGCGCATTGGATAATGTTTTAACTTCAAGGGTTTTGTTGTTGTCACAGATCCCCACAGGGATGCCCCTAATACAGCTGTGCTTTTTCACCAATTACTGTATATGGTACACTAACACTCTTGCTGTTGTTTTTTCATATATATATTTCTATTTTTGTTCATATGAAAGAGTTTTGCGCAACCCTCAGAATGTATGACCCCATCCAGAATGTGTCAAATGCCTTGCTCAGACAGGCTTTGCTGGCAGTACTAAGAGAGCTCTCAGAGACACTAACACTTTGATGGTGAGTGCAGCAAGCAGAGTCAGCTTCACTGGAGAGTGGGACTGTGGCCACTTGGAAGGATTGGCATAAGGCTGGCTGGAGTGACTGAAGGGCATCATCCCTGAATGCCCACAATTGCCACTATAAGAAATTAACACTGATTTAATCCCAAATTAATACTGTGAAGGATATCACCTGCCTGGGGTGAGGGAACAGGTGAGGATATGTCAAAGAAAGGAAACTGAGAATTTGGAATTCACACAGAAACCCATCACAGACAGGTGAGAAGATAGAACATTGTGATACAGCAGCTTAATTACTACATCAGAATTCCACCTCTTTCTAAAGAAGAGGTTTAATAAACAATCACTCTGAGGAATCTTTATTCTGATTTGTCATTACACACAGACAAAACTGACTTAGAAACTGTGTTGAATTGTGAGGTTGAAGAGTGAAGCTGTTGACATCAAAAAAACTTCATGTTAGTCCAAAAAAAACCCCTGATTAAGACGACTTGCAGAAGGAATTTCTGATCAAGTTAGTCTAGTGGAAGCTGTACATGCCCATGGCAGGGGTGTTGGAACCAGGTGATCTTTAAGGTCCCTTCCAAACCATTCTATGATTCTATGCATTTCATGGTACCAAATGACAGAAAAATGAGATGGCAGACAAAATTCAGTGGTTAAAAACGCAAATTAATATATTTGTATTATGTGTGTAGTTCACACTAAAGCTCTTGCTCATAAGAGAAATGGATGCAAATATCTTTGTGCCAAATGTTGGCATTATCTCAGTGCTCAGGGCAGTTGAAATAGCAAAGAAATGGCAGGAAAAAAAGATAATAACAGAGGAAACCGTGTGCCACTGTGTGTATTCCTGGTATACCTACATCTTAAATTCTGCAAATAGTTCTTGCTGTGTCACTTCAACTGAGACCAAGAAGAAGTTTTTCAAAGAAGCTGAGCAATGCCCTTCCTGTGAGAGGTAATTACATAAACTGGAACTCTTCAGGCTGAAAAAGTAATATTGTAGAAGGAAAATATGATTTAAGTCTATAAAATTGTGAATTGAATGTAGATGCTGAACATGAGACTGATTATTCATTATTTTTTGGGATGTAAGGACTAGGAAGAACCAAATGAGATTCTTATTTGGCAGTTTAAAATAAACAAAAGGATGTACTTTTTCAAATAAGGCATAATTCAGTTGTGGAACTCTTAGCAAATGTCAAAAGTATAAGTGGATTCAAAGGCATATTGAAGACTTTCAATGAAAAATCCATCAAAAGCTATTAAACAGAGTGAAGTGATTACAACATACAGCTCACAAAATCTCTGAAATGCAAATTCCTGAGAGTAGCAAGGGTACAAGTTAAAGTATCATTCTGTATTTGCCCTGTTTCCATGACTTCTTCCATAAGCACACTTTATATATTCTTGTCAGAAATGGGATGCTGGAGTAAATGCACTTCTGAGCTGATCCTGCACAGCTGTTCTCTGTGTAGAATATAACTCAGATCTCACTTTAGCCAACAGGGTAATTTCATTGATTTTAATGGGAGCTGAATTAGGCCATCTAAGAGAATGAGCCTCCCAATCCCATGTTTTGCTAAGGATGTGAAAACTAAACTTGTTAGATTGGTAAACACAAATTCAAAGGAAACAACAGTTGCCCAAACCACAGAGTGTGTGGGATTCAGCTGCAAAGAGAGACCCCTGTAGGGATTTATTTTAAAACTGTATGCAAAATCTCCAAGTTTATGATTGATTTCTCCTTGAATTTAAGTGACTGGTCAGCTGGCTGCTTTTGCTCTCTTGAGTGGTAGCTGGTCATCTGAGCTTCTAAAATGCGTGGTCAATTCAAGGTCAGTCTATAGTTTTATGAAATTAAGATGGAAATAGATGTGGCCGAACTACAAACATGTCACCTCCTTTTTCCCAGTAAATTTGGTTTGCTGAGACACTCATTAGTAAGTGCACAATTAGATCAATATTATTTGATTTTCTTTACTTTTAGAGAAAGGTATCTTTTAGAAAACAAGTCATGTATCTGCAGACGGCATATGTCCTTAAAAAAGAAAGAAAATAAAACCAGACCAGAATAATTATTTTAAGATTGCAACCCATAAAGTTATTGCTTTGGTCATACTACCACGAATAAGTTTGTTGCTTAAGACAAATTAAATACCAGTGATGTACTAGCATGGATAAACATATAATTGTCTGATAAAAATATTTAGTATTTGAAAGAATAATGTTTTCAATTTCCAGGAAATGTTGCTTTGCCTGTGTAAGCATGTTCTCAAGACATCTCTCATCCAAGGGCTGTAACTTTGCACTCCTGCATTTCACAGATTCACTGTATGCTACGTGGAGGGGAGGAAGAATTCCTTCCACTGCAGTATTCTAAAATGTGAAGAGCAATGCAGGTACCTAGCATAGGCATTTAGTACCAATTTAAATGCTCTATGGTAATCCAAGATACACGTGTGATGATACATGTGTTCCTTTGACACAGGAACAACGGAGGACTCCCACCTTACAGAGCTGCAATACCCTGGGGCACCACAAAATGTACTAAGGACATATATTTAGGTATTTGATTACTTCCCTAGGTTTAAAGTGTAAGCAAGCTGTAAGGGCTCTCTCAGTGGAGAGTAACAGGTATGTTCCAAAGGTAGTTCATCTCAGCCTGTGGCATCACTTTCACATAGGTTGCTCCTGCCACTTGTGGAAGGTTGTCTTTCTCTGTAGAGTGAAGAATTTAATGGGTAACTGACTAATTCAGGCTTGACTCCCACTTCTTCTTCAGCCAGTTCCAAGAGCAGTCAGTCCTGCAAGGGGACCATTACTCTATTACAAATACCAGTAATAATGTAAGGGGGTTTTGCTCCCTGAGCTCACAACATGGTCTAAGGACTTAATGTGAAATGTTTCTCTTTTTTGATGTGGGAATGGAGGAGTAAAGGGACTGAAGTGATTTAACCCAGCCCACTTAATAGTCTATCAGCAGAGATAGCAATGCAGTCTGCTTGAGAACAGCTAAATAGGGTATATAAAATCTACTTTATCCTAATAGTGAATGGTTAGTAACTTGGTTTAAAACAGACATGAAGCTAATTAGATGTTTCATGTTTCATGGTTAGTCAAATATTAACTATAACGGATATAGGTGAATGAATTAACATTAAGATTCACAAAGATGTTTATTACAGACAAATTGAATGGGAAATTGAATGGGAAATAAGAGCAGTGGGTTTTACCTTTATTGTTTGGACTTACGGGCGAGATGTCAATATAAGTCACCTAAACCACATATCATAATGGAAAGAGAAAATTCATTACTGTCAGAAGGGATTTTATTAACTTTCCTTTGGTTTTCCAACACTCAGTATAATATCTTTATAAGGAGGTACGGCAGGATTTCTGCACTCTGGGAACATCTTGGAACACCAAGTACAAAGGAAACTATTTTTTAAAAAAATTATATCCTATTAAAATAAGTGAGATAAGTATAAATGAGAAGAGTATTTCTACATTTCTCTGAGTAAGAAAAATATATTCTTCAGTTTTACTTTGATTAATCACCTTCGTTTTGAACCTTTGTATTTTAGTACATAGTAAGAATGACATTCTAAAAAAAAATCTCTTTAATTTTTAGAAGAAAAGAAAGAGAAGAATGTGTTGGAAAATGTAATTTTTTAAACAGTGAATACACATATAAACCCATAGTGTGTCTGTAACAGAAAAAAATTATTTACTATGCATAGAAATTTCAATATGAATATGCATGAAGGTGATATGTACATGACAAAAGTGTTAATACTTCCATCTGAAGTTCCAAGAGGTGTCAATATGATATCTAAATGCAGTATGTGTCATATTTTTACCAATTTGGGGTTCACTAAATGTATTCTTTGGATGGATTCATACATTGCTCAAAAAAGGACACTATAATCTCATTTTTCATATGTATATGTATATGTATATGTATATGTATATGTATATGTATATGTATATGTATATGTATATGTATATGTATATGTATATGTATGCGTATATGTATGTTTTTATATACTTGTACTCAGACGTGCAAACTTGTATCTTATGTATTGTCAAAGAAAATTATGTAGCAAAATTAAAACTAATGAAAAGGAAAATGTGGCTTTTATTGTCCTATTCCCTTTTCTCTTCAGAAAAAAACCAAACCAAACCAAACCAAACCAAAACAAACAAAAAACAAAAACCCAAATCCTGTCCGTAAACTTAATAATTTTGAATAAAATAGCCAGTCAATATAAAATACTTTAGATAAAAAAAATTTGAAAAACTGCTGCAGAAACCAAACTATGTCCTGTATTCTGTAAACTTAACTGAAACTAAAACCAACAACAATTTTGCCAGTTCTAAAAGCTGAGTTGAAATATGACCAGACACATTCCTTTTAAACTTAAAACTTGAAGGCTAGAATCATTCCAGAGTTCCCAATAGGCTGGGAAAATCTGAACAGCAAAAGTGTTGGCTGTCCTTTACTTGAGTTTTCCAGCTGTTGAGCTCTTTTGGATCCATCTGTCCTTCTTGGCAAATGTTTGGCATTTAGATGCCTCCCTGGGTGATAGGTTGGACATGATTTCTTATGCATCAGGAGACTCCCTGAGATGGTTATGCAATACCTCTATATTTTTGAAATAATTTTGTGCTTATACATTCACATTTGTACAAACATACCGTTCTTAAACTCAGTTTTTCTGCAGGCCCAGAAGCCCGTATGACTGCACACCAGTAATGGGCTTTGTCAGCTCTGAAGACAGAGTGGAGCTCCTGTGCTGTTCTGATGCATCAATATGTAAGTACTCAATTGACAGCTGGATTAGTGCACAGCATGCATTTTCTTCTTTCTGAGTATTTTTTTTTTTAATTCAAGGGTAAATGTCAAAACAATGCTGTAAAACCAATTAAGAAGAAAGAAAACAAGATTAGAGGTGCTACTTGAATTATTTATTGTTGTTCACTGTTGCCAAGTCTTTAAATAAGTACTTAATAGACCTTACTGTAACTCTCTGAGCAATACAGTAATTTATTTAATGCACAGTTCAGCAGTTTCTTAACATTCAACCGAAATAGTCCATATAGCATGTTGTAAGCCTTTGTGAAGCTTCCTAAACTTGGACTGTTCACCATTTATGAGAGTCTTCATGCAGAGATATTTATTAATCTCATTCAATAATCTGATATATTAAACAGGTATTGTTCTCTGTGGAGGGAAATATCAAGATTTATTGACCAGAAAGATGAATTCTTACCAATTTAAAACCAACTTCAATATTTATCATGATGGGAGATAAATCTTGATATTCAGGAAAATAAGAAGCTGCTATGTATATACTGTTATTTATTACTGGTGTTTTAAGAAGAAATATCTGGAAATCACTCCTCCATGGATTTGAATTTCAGGTATATGACCATTTAATTGATATTAATATGATAAAGCGGGAAAACATATTGATAGGCCTGGGGAAAAACATAATTCCTAACCCTTATCCACCAGCATTTCTAGGGAACAGAGTCAGAAAGCATTTACTTTTAAGAATGAGCAGACCAGTCAATGCAGCTACAGATTTACAGATTTGTGGTCTGCTAAAACCAGGAATCTTGAAGTGCAGACACAGCTCAGCACTGTTCAGCAGCCTCCTGAGAGTGTTCACAAAGGCTGCGTGTGAATCCTGTGGGTGTGAAGAGGGCAGCGCACCCGTGAGCTCCTGGACAAAACTGGGACACACACCTCCTTACGGGGCACACGGGATCCACAAATTCACACAAACACTGCCACCAACTACTCCCAGCTACAGCAAGAGCCATGCCTGTTCTCCTGCAATAGAACCTGTTTCTTATCCATGAAACCATTCCATTTGCAAACTATTGCTTATATAGGACCTGTGGCTAAGATATGATGCAGGAATCCAAATATTACATATTATAGACTTAAATTGTTTTTCCACATCACACAGATGATAAATTCATCAGGGCTTTACCCTCCACACTGCCGTGGAAATCAGCCTGTGGAAAAGGAGAAGGCAATATCTGTGAGGCTCTTGGGTTGTATGGTAGGTTTCCCTATTCATGGCCAACAGAAGGTCATGAAGGGGAAGAAGTCTGGGTTTGAGGGAAGATTATTTCTGATGCCATTATCTGACTATTTGAGCTGTAGGTGTCTTACTCTCAAAACATTTGGGCTGAGATCCAAATCTTTATCTGTACATGTGCCTGCTTGAAAAATAGTGTCAGACACTCATTAGCAGTAACCTACTACTTTTGAAATTGACACCATTTACCTACAGGAAATTGTCTTTTTGAAATAGTACTTTGTACTGAACCATTCTGAGATAATTGTTCCAATTAAAAAATACATGGGGCATTGCTGTGCACCTCAGGATGGAAACTTTATTGTGCTGTGAAAGAAGTCAATAGGAGTTCAGAGTATTCAGCCACCTGCAGAACTGATGATAGAGAGCCAAAAAATTTGTTATTCATGCTGGAAAAAGAAACTGTTCTACAAGCAGATACAGTGTTGAAAAGGATGAGGGTTTTAGCTTTGTTTCTTCTCCTCCCCACCCCATCTTCTCCTCTCCCAGCTTCCAAACCAAAAAAAAAAAGAAGAAAAAGGAAAAATATAAATAAAGAAAAAAGAAAATATGAATTTCTTATGTCTTTGAGTATTGCTGAGCTCTACATAAATAGGAATATGCTCGCTGTAGGGAAACAGTGAGATTCAACTATTCCCATTAAAATGCTAATTACAGTCCTTTTATAGATCCGTTGGAGAGGATTTGGGGAACAAAAATAGCACCCAGAGATTATCACTGAAAGAAAAAAAAAATCAAAGAAGAAAACATGACATTAAAAAAACTTGCTTCTAAATTTAGAAGCCCACTAAAGTGAGCCTAACCATTTATTCTCCCTGGAGCTGCTCCATATATTAAACTGATACTGAGAAATCATGAATTCTTATACTTAAAAGCACAGCTCACAATTTGGATTATTACAGTTCCATAGATTTTGTGTCCTGTCTAAGCTGTCACTGACAACTGGATAGAAAGTTCTCCAGTCCTTACTATATGGGAATAAATATTGTGGGGAAACAGCCTTAAGCAACACAATCATAAAATTACCTGTTATTAAAAACAGAGCAAAATTTTTTTAGAGGGAATATATTACTCAGCTGTAAAATAATATGTTTGCCATTCACTCTAATGTTTCAACATTATGATTCAATCTTCTAAAAAGCTGACATTGAAAATAACAGTCTAATAAACCAATTTATCATAATGTGTAAAAGAAACTACTGGAATAAATTGGAATAACCTTTCAAAAACTAGCAGCTTTTAAAAGTATTAATTTCTACTCCAGATAATTGGAAAAGACACCTGGGTGGCCAAGCAATATTTTTTATGGGATTGCCCTGTCAGGGACTCAGATTGTCTTCAGAGTCAGGAGCGATCGTTTAGCACTAAGTGACAGTGAATCTTGCAAATGGGTCTTCCTGGATGCTGTTTGCCATAAATTACCAAACTGAACTCCCCTTCAAGGTCAACCATAAAAGAAGGCAGATATCAAATGGCCTTCACAGAAGCCCAAAGTAGTCTTCAGGCTTCATGCAAGCAGGTGCTGGTTATGCTGGATCCTATAAAAGTGACTTAATAGACACATAACATAAATTATTATCAAACTTTGAAGATATTCTTTGGAACTGAACAGCAGAAGAACATAATTGGAAGTTGTAGTTCATAGGAGTAAGAGCTAACACAAGTTTTTCCCCATTACAGGGCAGTATGTGCAATGAAACTAAATTAATAACCCGAGAATTGAAGATATCAATATGTTTCAAAGCATACATGCAAAAGATCTTCTTAAAGGAAAGTAAGACATCCTAAGTCTGTTAACTTCTTTTACCTTTTGCCTTCCACAAAATCCCTTGTCATTTTTTTTCCAAGACCATCTGTGTTTATATAAGCGTTGTTAGTTCCAGTGTTTCTGCTTTGAAGTCATAGTTTCGGATTAATTAAAGTTTAGTCAGTAAGGTTTATAAAAGCAGCCACTAGTGGCTTAAAACTGTGCTACAAAAGTGACTTTAGTGTTTTTTTTTCTCTGAGAGAGAAGTAGTGGTTATAAACAATCTGATGTCTTGAAATGACAGGAAGTTCTTTATTGTCTGTATTGTTATCCCTTTGGATGACAATATGGAAGTTGTGCTCCAACGGTAACAAATATTAACTCACATTAAAAAAAAAGTAGGCAAGATTTATGACATGGCCTCTTCTGTGGTATGTGCATTTAAGCAGAGTTCCCTGTCACTTCTCACTGGAAAGTCTGGACTGATGGTGTGTTATGGAGCACTATCTTCAATGCTGCTTACTTCAACTTCTGTTGCCATAAGGGCAGAGAATTCATGCTCAATACCCTGTATTTTTGGAAAGGCAGGGAAAGAAGGAGGGTGTGAGGAGGCTCAATGAGTGGCACAGTGCAGACAGCACCTTCCAGGAGGACACCAGCAAGGCCATGGATGCCATGGTGCCAGAGGGAGCACCAAGGATCATAGAATTGTAAAATTGTTTAGGTTGGAAAACACCTCCAGGATTGTTGAATCCAACTATTAACCCAGTGCTGCCAGGTTTACCACTAAACCATATGTCCAAGTGCCACATCCACACAACTTGTGAACGTTTCCAGGGATGGTTATTCCACCACATCCCTAGAAAGCCTGTTCCAATGACTAACCAACCTTTTGGTGAAGTAATGGTTCCTAACATCCAACCTATACCTTCCCTGGGGCAACTTGAGGTCATTTCCTCTGTCCCGTTCCTAGTTACCTGGGAGAAGAGGCTGACCCCAGCTCTCTACAACTTCTTTTCAGGAAGGTAGATCTCCCCTGAGCCTCCTTTTCTCCAGGATGAACAATTCCCTCAGCTGCTCCTCATAAGACTTGTACCCCAACCCTACACCAGCTTCATTGCCCTTCTCTAGACATGTTCCAGCACATGAAGGATGCTTCAGCCCTTGATGTGTTATGGTTCATGTCATGCACAGGGATATCACAATCCCATTATACCCTTCACACTGTCCCCTTTCTACTTCACTGAAAAGTATCCTCATGCTAATATGCTTTTAAACAATTCTGTATTGGTGTGCTGCAGCCTATTAGAAATCTTTCAGGAGCTGCTGCAGTGCACAGAGCAAAGCTTCATGCAAACTGCTGACATATTTTTCAGAAGCCTCTCAAAATGAAAAATTTCTCTTTGCATACGTGATACTCTTTAAAGCAGCAACAGACCTCATGCTAAAAATAATTAGAAATAAAGGTTTGAGGATTTATGGAGTGAACTCCAGCTTAACTATGCCACCTCAGCCAAATATTCCCAACAGCATTCCTGTCATAACTGTGTCATATTGTGTAGTATGAACATAGTGCTTCTTTAAATTAAACTTTTGATAGTTTTACAATAGTTCTGTAAGAGCCCATGAAAGGATAGAAACTTTACTGGACAAAGCAGAGGCTTTTGAACTCCTGTGGTTACCCATATGAATTAGATGACTTAGAAAGTTTCATACCGTGTACGTACCTTTCTTTGCTCTACAGTGCTGCTTTCCTCCTTCCCTCCCTGTACAGTGAGCCAGTCCTCCTTGTGCTATGATAATACTTTTGTGTCTGCTATGACCTCTGGAACTGAATAGCTGTTTCATATAATTGCAAAGCTACCCACTCTTTCTCACTAGCTTCACCTCAATCCTGAGAAATGAAACAAAGAGAGATTCTCCTCACAGCCGCTCTTCAGTGAGCTCAGATGTCTGAGCCACAGCCAAAACTAGGTCAAACAGCCCGTTTCCACATCACATACTGACCTCTTAACAATTTTGCTCTGTGATATTCCTAGTGGGTCTTAGCACAGACATTTACAAGAAATGAGAGGAATAAAATCCTCTCCAACACTTCATCTAATTTTAAAATAAATTGGTGGCATAGTTTGAAGTTCAGTCTAAAGATGTGCTAATTATACAGAGGAAAATCTAATTAACCAAATCAGGAAACCCATAGCAACTATTGTCACATTCTTGTATGACAGAAGCATCAATATGGCAGTCACTGACTGGGGCTTACGTTCAATAACTGCCTGAACTCAGATCCTTTTTCATCAAGATCTGCAAAGTTAAAATGAGATACCAGCTATGACAACAGTTCAGCTTCACAGGCCATATTGCATGAAGCAGCATTTCCTTCTCTCCTCTTTTTTTTTTTTTTTTTTTTTAATCTAATAAATAAATAAATAAATATATAAGAAACCTCCCAAACAAAATACACTTAGCATACTTGTAGGTTGAAAGTGTTGAAATGTTATGAAAATGACATTCCTTGAGAGTGAAAGGGGATGAATTTGTAATATAATGGAACATGTATTTTTTTGTCTCTCTGCAGCACTTAATATATTACACTGAAAAAACATGAAATTCCTGATAGAAGATAATGGGACATTAAAAGACAGAGTGAGAAAATGCCAGGAAAACAAAATCCAGTGTATGTAGGAGAGATGAAATGCACCACCATAAAAATGATCACTTCTGTTGTAATTTATCTCTCTCAGCAGTCATTACTCTGACTACAGGAAGAAGTTAAAATATTATGGACATTTTGAAGGCTCTTCCCTCTCCAAAAGTATCCCTAAAATAGGAGGAAAAATGCTAGTCTCAGAGGGACGGAAAGACACACAACTTGTAAACTGTAGTAATTTAAGTAAGTTTGGTACACATGTCCTCCCAAAGCTTTCAAATTTAAAAAGTTCATCCAAACAATCCCTGGCATAGTTAGCATTGCTCATTAAAGACTAGAGGAGTCTTCCATTAGGGAGTGGGAGATTTTTTTTAACCAGCTGATATAGCTAGAAGGAGTTTTCAGGCTTAAAAGAAATTCAATTCACTTAATGCTGTGAGAAGAATGATACAGGGCAACACAGTGTTTGAGAGAATCCAAAACTTCCTGCAAGGCTGATATATGTGTTTCTGATACCCATTAATTATTGAGCTGATGTACAAGATACATATAAGAAGAGACTTATCAATGCAGCAGTAAATTCTCAGCACTGTTTGACACAAGAACTAACAAAAATCTGAGTCTGGAACATTGTAGCCATCCCCAACTGGAAAGGCAAGGTCTGAAATCTGTGCCAAGGAGCCAAGGAGCACACAAGGTGTTAGGTAGGATATGGCATGCAAATGAAGATTGGGCAAAATTTTGAAATAAAATCAGTGAAAATGAGACTAGCTAAACAAGATTTTTCAGGACTGATACAATGGTAAGGGAAAAAACTTGTTGCAAAAGGAGGCAAACTGTCTTAAGCAGCCACATTCTTCCACAGAAAATGGCATGTATAACATACATTTGGTCAGCAGCATTGCACTTTTGGTGTTACTCTTCAAAAGACTCACCCACACTTTCTATGAAGAAGCTGTGATATACCCTGATTATTCATCTATGAGGCTTCACTTAAGGAAAATAAGGATTATAGATCCATTTCTGCGTGTGTCTAGATCATAAACTTATTGAACAGGTAATGTCAGAGGTGGATTTATGTATTCTATTTGTATTAAGACATAGTAAGCAAAACAGCACAATAAAAGAACACAAGTACATATTCCATAGATTAGGGCAGTTTTTTGGATCATGTCATAGAAGACACTATCACAGACTTGGTAGAAGACAGACTATCACAGACTATCACTACGGATTCAGTAGCCCTTGCTGCACTTTAAATACATGTATTAGCTAAAAATTTTTAACTGAGGAGATACTAAGTTACATGTGCTAGCAGAAAGTAAGGTTGCTGGTCTGCCATGAAAAATACTTTGTCTGTCACAGCAATGGGGTCTGAGTTATTTGTAAGGAACAAATACATATGAGTTAATTTTGTAGATGAAAGATATGGTACCATGATCACTGAAATTATAAGTCATTATTGCCAGCCTTTCCTTCACTATTTTGGCTTGGTCTGTATGAAAAAAAAAATCAAAATGAGTATGTAGGTTGTCTTTGTTGATCACAGAGTCCTCTTTGTCATTTTGTCAAGATTACCCATTTATGTAACAAAAAACAGTATCAGTTTCTTTGGGTTTTATATTATAGATGAACAACCCTCTTTGGATTGTATTGGATTATCAGCTATTCTCTAGAGCCTGGGTTCTGAGAAGCATGGAACCATCTTACACTAATTTTTAAGACAAATGATGACTTTGCTGCCAAATCCCTGGAGCACAGAGTAGCTACCACTCAGTACCTGAGACATTGCGACAGGAGACACTTCTCACTATGAGCTCCAGAACAACAGTTCCTCTTATTGACAACCCAATGAGTAAATAAACGGATGTTAATGAAATGTTTGCTTTAAAACAGTGACTTCTGTAGCAACCTAGAAAGAAAAGAAACCCATTAAATCCGTCCTTAATTAGATAAAAGAAACCTGATCCTTGCTGTATCAGCTTGAGCCTAACATACCAATGGAGGACAAGATCAAATAATTTATTAATTATAACCTACTCCCTGATTTCAGAGCAGGTTCTTGCCGGTCATCAGCAAACCTATAAGTTATCATTTGAGTCATCAGCTAGAGAAAAGTTTATGTCCAAGGAAGTCATTCCCCCACCTGCAGTGACTATAATGATATTTTCTTCAAGGTAACAAGAACATTTTTCAATATAGGCAGGATTCCTCAGTCCTTAACAAAGACTTAACTTTTAATCCCTTGTATAAGAGCTGTTAGGTTTCTCCAGTAATGCTTACTGTTGTATCACATCTCTCAGGATCATTTTTTTCACAGAGGAATCTCCCAGGAGATAATTTTTGTAGTGCTTTATGCAACACATTAAATTCATTCTGCATTTACCATATTTACTTGTGATTTTTTTTCCAATAGGAAGATATAATTATGAATCTCAATGTAACATTGGAACATATGCAGCAGGTGTCTTTCAAAGGAACTAAAAGCTCATTAAAGTCTGGAAGCAAAGACCAGCTGCAGTAATGCTTGTTTTCTTCTAATCCATACAGGGGGATAGGGGAAGATGAGAGACAACTTGTCTGGTTGACTAGCAAGTGGCAGTAAAAGGTATTGCTGAGGGTCTTAGTAGGAATACAGAGTTGGATTCTTGCAGCAATACATATTATCTGAGATTTTAAGGACTCCTAAGGACTTTTAAGGACTTAAGCATTTAAGTAGCTAAGTTGTCCTTTTAAAGGTGTCATCACACGCCATTTTTATGTTCTACTTTACTGTGTTTTGTGAGGCATCTTCTTTTCTTGTTACCCTGGTATGTTTTGGGAACAAATTTTGGAATGTATCCTGTACAGAAAGGGCTCCTGTTTGTGACACTTATCAGTGCCCTGGCATTTTCATTTTGGTGAGAACTGCTCTTCCCTGTACTGATGAAATAGAGGGTAATGCATCACAGGGAGACAGGAGCGGTGGGGTTTTAAAAAAATATGCATGTCTGCATACAGGAAAGTCAGTGATAGCAGAAGTACAAAGCCAGTTCCATATCTTCCCCATATTGCCACAGTGAACAGGCAACAAGGACCAGCCACTTTCTTTCATCCTGTTGTCAGACAGATTCAGCATGTTCTCACACATGAGGTGGAGGAGACAGCGCAGCCCCTCATCTCAAGAGGGGCCCACATTTCTGTGCATAACATCTTTAAATGTCCATAAGTATCTCAAAGACTGTGATGCGTGGTTTCATTTTCCAGGATGTGAAGACAGTCTAGGTGTTGTCCTTCAGTGTTTCTCATAAGAAAATGTAACATTTGAAACCTGAAGGAGCCAAATGACAGGCATGAAGGAAGAAATTTTAGCCACGGTGCAGACACATCAGCTCTGGAATCACTCCCAGGGCACACTGACACTCAACAGAAGTCAAAAATTGATATAAAGGTCTACTGGGAGTAATAGTTAGGTACTCTGTGAACTACTATGAGAAATCCTCATAAATCTTCTACAGCATCACAGTTATGGAGGTGCATCTTCACAGCACCAAGCACTCACACAATGGAAAAGTCTTCAGACCTTCACAGTAAAAAAATTGTCACATCCCAATAAGGCAATATTTTTGTTTCTGTTCTGATTTTTGTTGAGAATGACTGAGATTCAATTTGGGCTTGTAGAAAAGATTTCTGCTGAACTGTCCTTCCAGTCAGGATTGACTATTACAAGTATTTTACTAATAAAAGCGTAATCAATTTAAATCAGCTGCAGCTCAGAGGACTTTTTTTAGACACTACCCTCAGCGTGTTGACAAGAAAATGGTCAGAACTTTCTTGGCCCCAAGGGAACAGCCTGGGGTCAATAAAAATGTTTTTGCTTTGTTGTAATGAACATCTGGAAATTAAACTCCTGTTTTCTGTGGCTGGTGTGCTACAGATTTTTCTCTGGTACCCGTGATAGGCTGGGCACTATCTGAGCAATACCTGAGCTGCCTTGTGGAGCATTCAGGAAGGTGCTGAGAAAGCAGGAGTCAAGTGCCTCCAAGCACTAGTGGGATGCTTGGGCAGACTTTTGATGCACCTTTTACCTGTGCTTCCTTGACCCAAGTTTCATTGAGTCTGCATAGCGTAGTTTAAGAGGTAGGCAGCTGAAGTGTCCTGTGTGAGTTTATTGGACCACTGCCTGACTATTCCCTAGCACCGCCCTGTGATAAACTGGGATGTGATCTACACCCAAAGGTAATTTTGTTTGGCAAAGGCCTGACATAAAATAGCAAGGACATATTTAATGAAGAGATAAAATTGCACAGTGCAGACAGTAAACATAACACCATTTTTTTTTCACTTTTCTGCAAGGACTGAGGGAAGGAATAACAGGCATAAACATTTTCAGGGGGTGAATTTGAATGGAATGATATTGGACTGCCAATGATATTGGACTGCCAATGATAGGTAAGTTACAGTATCCTAAAAAAGGAAACAACTGGGAAGGGAGCAATAGTTCCAACCATAAAAATAGAAAGAAAATAGTAGTAGATTTCAAAATAACATTCAAACAAATTTTTGTAAATAGTCCACAGTTTACACAGGTAAGCTGTTCCTTAATTTTCTGTAATGAAAGCCTGTAAATATTTCGCCTGAAAACCTGATTCAGCTACAAGGAAATATAATCAGGATTTTTTTTTTTTTTTTCAGTTTTGGAAGGAGGATCTATCTGTCTTGTACGGTTTCTAACACCATTAGTACTTCTCATATTATATATATATATGTAAAGATAAAGTAATTGACACTGTCATTGAGCTGAAGCCATTAGATCAATATTAGCTTGAGAGGTCCCATAATTCTTGCAGTTCTAACATTTAAATGACATTGCTGAATAGAAAGTGAATCAAATGTAGATGATTTGAGTATTAATTCTTCATTATTGTGGAAAGGATGATTAACTTCATTGAACCCTCACCTGAATTTCTTTGGCAGGACATTAAAAATTAATTTCTATTTTCTTGTTTTTTCTTTAAAAGTCCAGGTACAGATAATGAGTGTTCAAACCTTGATGCTTTTTACTTATTTATAGAGGCAAAGGTGCCTATTTTGTGATAACGTGAAATAATAAGGAATTTTATGTATTTTAATTTGAACTGCTGGTATCATTGCTGCTAATGAAGTCTCTTCAGTTCACAGAAGATGGTATGCTATTTTAACAAGACCAGCAAAATATGTAAATCAGCATGTGTGAAACAAAAAGGGAAAAATAAATCCTGGTGGTGTCATATTTCCTTTAGAAGTTCTGCAAAAAATTAAAAATAATTCTAAAGAAAGGGTTATCTTTTACTAGATGACACTTTTATGAAATTGTTTTAGCTTTTCTCTTTAGTGCAGGAAAGAAATCATTACAAACAGGATACAACTGGCCTACAGATGATAAATCTGTCTTTGTGTTTGGCTCATTGGGCATTATATATAATAAATACATTAATTTTAAATATGTTTACTTATACTTAATTTTGAAATAATTACTACAACAATATGTAAGCCTTGATCTTTTTGCCACAACCATTTCACATTCATAATTTATGAAACAGCTTATAAAGCTTATTAAAGCTTTGATGATCATAAGGCCTAGATGTAATCTGGCCTCTTTGTTGTTTTTGGCTGGTGATTGTCTACAGTAATCTGTTTATATTTGATACTATCGTGGTCCTCTAAGATACTAACATACAGCAATATTAGACAACTAAAATGACTGTGGGATGGAAATTTCCATTTGCTCCAGAAAATATTCATCAACTCTGCAATGACAAAAACCATAATCATTGTAATTAGGTTGTTCAATATACGACAAATTTTGATTCATCATTCTTAGCTGTACTTTCTCCAGTTCCCCCTACTCTAACTCAAATACATTTCTTTTTTGTTTGAAATTAGAAATTTATTTGAAGAAATTCGTTCTCAAATGCCACAGCCAGAGGTCATGGTAATGGCGGTGGCACAAGGAGTGAGGCACAGCAGAAATTTTACTTCCAGGGAAGCAGAGTGCCCAGAGGAGGTCAGGAGGCATGCCCTGGGTGGCAGGATCTCCTAGCTCTGCCATCATCCCCTGCATCTGGGCTGGCTGGCATATTTTCAAATGTGTAGAATAAAAAAAATCCAACAAAATGAACAAAAAAATCCACCACAAACCCAATAAGAAAACAACATCCTTTGGACTAAATGACCCAACAACCTCAGCATAAGTTTTAATTCTCTATTTCTTGTTTAACACATTGAAATGCAGTTAACAGTAGCAAGTGTTCATATTAGATAAGGGGAATTGCTGCTACTCATATAATTATGCTGTTTTTGTAGCTGAGTCTGGCAGTGAGAGGGAGCAAGACATCACATCACACTGCCAGGACAGTTGGTGCCTTTGACTAGAATCCATTTTCCAATGATCAGAGATGCAGTTTTTATAACTACTTCTGTGCAAACTCAAACATCAATGAAACAAACATCTTTCAGAAGATAAGTTCCTTTAAAACCTTTTTTGCAATGCTGATGTTTTTAATGTGTTTTTAAAAAACTGCAACAAAGACAAGTGTGCAGATCAAAAAGTGTGTACAAATAGAATCCTTAATCTGTATCTGTAATAGGAACTGAGCTTTCTGAGAATTGGAGAGATGTATTTTTTTAATGACTCAGACAAATCCTTTCCTAAATATATTCATTAATTTTGGGTTCTTTTACTTTTTCTTTACCTAACATAACCCTTTCAGAAATCTTGATGTTTAGAGTCACGTTCAAAAGCTGTTCACAGTAAGTCATCTGGAGCACTCAAGGAAGTTTTGTTGTTTCAAAACTCTCCTCCTCCCCAGGGCAAACCCCACTGCTGAGGACTCGCGCATGCCATCTGCTGGCACTTTCTAAACCTCTTATGAGCACATTCCTGTTTCCTGGCCTCTCCCTTGTTCCTCCCAGTGACACAAAGCCCTCCCCCAGAACTGCTGAGGTCAGGCACAAGCACCAGTATCCCTAAAAGGCAGCATCTCCCCAGCAGCATGCCCAGATACTGAACTAATCACATGTACCAGGCACTTACAAAAAGATTTCTTTGTCTGAATTTTTTTACTCTTTGAAGCATGTTTTTTAATAATTCTGGAATAGCTGCTTCTTGCTTAACTTTTACTTAGGAAAAGCATTTTAAGAAATACTAGTTACCATTTATGAAAAATATTTTATTTCCATGTGATTCATACATCCCTTTGTGTGGGGTTTTGATATGGAAAATGTTTAGGATTCATGCCGGTGTTCCTGCTCATGTCAGGGCACTTGGAACTAGGTGGTATTTAAAGGTTCCTCCAACCCAACCCAAACCATTCTATGATTTTAAGATTTATAGAATCTTTTGACAGTAAAGAAATGTTGAAAGAAAAATTATGCCCACATAATACAAAACTGAATGTAGTTCCTTTCAAGACTACATTTTGGGTCTTGTCAATCACTTTATTAATATGGCAGTTATTTGCAATTTTAACCATATGCACTTGGAGTTACATTTTTTGTGAATATGTTAAAAAGTGCATGTCTGTGCATGAATATGGAAATGAATGCAATTATCTAACGAGAGATGTGGATGTTTGTGTGTCCATGTGTTTCTCTAAGGCAAGTAAACCAGCTATGAGTGAAACATTTTGAGCACCACTGGAATTTCCTTGTCTTTAAAGGGATGAGCATATGCACACACGCCTATATAATATCCCTTCATGTGTGTCCTGTGGAAGAGCAGGTAATCTGAACTGCTTTCTTCTATTTCACCTTACCCAACCAGTATTCTTCAGGAAAAGATTGAAGCCCATCATAGCTCTTGTTCTGTAATGAAGGTAATCACTGGTAGGGAAGTTGTTAAGTGGCTGAAGTGGTAGTTTAAGAGAAGCACTGCACAACAAACTTTTGCTTGGATGAGGAAAATATAATGTGATAAAATCAACAAAATAAATGGAGTCTTCCATCCTGTTTGCACAAAATGACTGCTGTGTCTCAGGGGTAGAGTTGAGGACTGGTGCTCTTGGCTCCTACACACAAATGTGCCAATCTTATATGAACTGTTTATCACATATTAATTTCTGGCTCATCAGCAATGCTACCAAAACAGGGAGGAAGAAAAGCCATAGCTAACCTGAGGTGGGTTAAAGCAGTAAAACCTCTGAATATCCTCACTGACTTTATTGAACCAGTCCTTATATGCGTCTCTTTGAAGGAGAAAATATGTTTATTAGCTTTTTTTGCAAGGTGTTGATGATGTAGCTAGCTCAAAGGAGGGAGAAAATAAAAAGAGTAAGAGTAATTTCGTATAAAGAAAACATTGCAACACTCTGACCAATGCAAGGATGCCCGAATCCTATTTCCTGAAACATAAGACATGGCATCCCTGAGTCAGCCACTCAATCTACCTCTAAGGATGTCAGTCTGTGGAAATTCAAAACTTAAATGACAAGCATTCCATTCTAGAAAGTGTAATAGAGGTTAAAAAGAGTAAAAAAAAAAAATTTTTTTTAGCATATGAGAAATAAATGATAAAGCCTATAACACACACACTGAAGAATACAGAGAAAGCATTAATCTTCTAATCTCTGCCCATCACTCTTCCTCCCACACTATTGCAACAGTTAAAGCCTTACTTTTTGGATTTTCTTGTTTTATTTGGGTTATCTCTGAAATAGAAAACCAGCAAACATTGAACTTACATTGGTTTCTGAAAATGACTGTATTATATGTTTTTAGGAATTGGTTGGATAATCTTATGAAACATTAAAGTTAAGCCTCTTATTAAGATCATATTTAGAAAAATATCACAGTGACACATTTTTTGGGAATCCTAATTATGAGAAAAAATACTGATAGAAGACATTGTTTTTCACAGAGGAATAGAAGTAACATAAAGTACTTTTTCTGTTACTTATATAAATCATTTGGTACAATTATAACAGTGTTCAAGGATTAATATTGGAATGTTAGAATAATAACATTTAAAATAATTGGGTTTTGTTCCTTTAATCTTCTAGTTTCGTTGTTCTTTCATCTTCTGCTTAAATCCAAATGGCTGCATTTGAAAACTTTTAAAAACATTCACCAGAAAAGCTCATAGAGATGTATTATCTCATTTCTGTCCTGAGGCTATCATGTTTGACAGTGACAGAAAATAGTTTCAAGGACAATATAATAACAGAGATGGAATAAATTAAAGGAAACTATAAACTACTTAGTTGCAGAAATAATTTGCTCTTGTTCTGAAACTGAAATCTGGAATATATATTTTAGACTGAAAAAAAAGCCTTTAAAAAGGAGCAAGCTTTAAAAAAGCTGCTGCTATTTAATTTATGATAACAGTGTTTTGAAGGAACATTCCCAACATTATCCATTTACCACTTTCTCTGCAAACTATAAAAATTGGGGGAAAAGTTGATTACATACGTATTCTGAAAGTAGTTAATCATCAGCAACGTCTTGCTGATCAGGCATAGATCTGAGGGATTAGCAAAAATATGGTGGTTGTTTTCTCAGTGCTGAAATACAGCAGATGGTCCCCCAGTCACTGCTTTTACAGGGGCCAAAGCTACTTCCACATGCCAGGTGTGGAGCTGAGTTCAGCAGACTTTTGACTTGATACCTGCAGGTCTTTTTCACATCCTTTTCCTCTCCCCTTCATACCACACGCTTGGTACCATTTTTGCTTGAGCAAAACAAAAGGAAACAGCAAGCATATGGGGTAGGTGCAAAATCTCAGCCACAGCCCTGGATTAGAGATCTGGCTCACGGGCTGGAGAGGTACCTCCATGACCCTGGGACTGAGAAACCAAAGCTAAGAAAATGATTCAGAGTTAATGAGGTCCATAGCAAGAACCAGTGTCTATTAATTAGGCCTGATCTTCCTAACAAGTTTTAAAGATATTGCTTTATTCCATATCTAAAGTTTGACTTTTCTAACTTTATTGTTTTTAAGAGTTTGCACTATATTGTGGCTACAGCAAAGCAGTAGTAGTGTTTGGTGGTTCTTCCTGATTAGAAGAAATTTTTAAATTCCTTTTGGCCAAAATCCTTTGGTGCCTCTGCAGAAACATAAAAAATGGATAAAGAATTTTAAAAACTGAAATAAACAACAAGTGATTAAAGGCTTTCAGCACCTCAGATGTGGCAATATGAATATGGCCATCCATTTAAAAAAACCAAAACAAACCAACATTGGTGTGGAAATCCCCATGACTACCTTCTGAAATCCATTCAACATCCTTTATTGTTTCTAGCTTTCATAACTAGGCTGATTTAACCCCAAGTATCCATTTTCCTTTAGTTCTTTTTAAAGTCTCTACTATAATTAATATTTTTGCATAGTAACAGCAAATGTAGCTGGTTTTTATTATTTTAAAAAGAAATGTAAATATTTATGACCTAATATATACCAAATTTGATTAATGATGTCAGGTACCTAAGCTTACACACTTGAAGAAATCTGATATTAAACGCTGATTTAATACTTTGGGTTTTCTTTCTATGCATATCAAATGGACAACTCAGTGTGAATTACTGTCTTCTTTCCAAAGTGTAAAGCTAAATGTCTTTCAGTTTTGATTAATAGACATAAAGGTAGCAGTATGCAATTCTGTTCAGAGTGGTTATGCTTGCAATGCCTAGATTAAATAATTTTGAAGATGTTTTGAGTTTAAAAAACCCCAAAAAACAAAAAACCACACCCACGACAAAACAAACCCAGAACAGTGTTACAGCATTTTAGAAATAGTTATTAATTTTTAATGTGTTTATATTTATTGTAGTTTCAATAAAAACACCAAGTAGAAAACAAAAAGACTTGTCTTCATGGAGAGGTTTATTTTGGGGAATCAGGGTATAATTTTTAACTACTGTATGACTGCAGTATCTCTGTAATAATTACATAAATGAATCCTGCTTTATATCACACTGTATTCCCATAATGCCTTGCCTTTTCCTCAAGTGCCATACCCTTTCTAGTTTTCTTAATACTTTCCCAGTCGCAGCATACTAAAAAGCTTTTAAATAACTTATGCAAACCCTTTTTTCTTTTGTCTTTTTTTAAATTAATCACCTATAGAATTGCATATTCTCTCGATGCTATGAGACGAGGATTGCCCCCATTTTACATAAATTGCTTTTCTGTTACTATTACAAGTCTTATAGGTTCAGCTTCTTGTTAACATGGTTCACAATAAAACTGAGTTTGCTCAGGTCACACTAGAGACTAACACTTGCCCAAGGATATTTCTGTGCTTATTGCCTTTTTTCCCCGAGAAATCCTCCTCACTGAGCAATAATAACATTGTTAAATTTGCATCCAGTTTGCCTGGGTTTGCAGTCAGGGGGCTTTTCTAATGTACCACCTTCTTTGGCTTCGTGTGGGCCGCAACTTTCTAATTTGTTTTGGCTGACTGACAGCTCAGCAGTGGAGGAAAAAGAAGAAGCCTTTCTCCATTCATCCATCCATGAATTCATCATTGCCTTCACATTTACTTCCTTCTATGTCCTTCTGTAATTTTGGTTATGATTGTCCTTCCTGAGCAGTGACAAAGGTTGAAAAGAAGTCGCTGGCAGGGGTAAGGCCAGGTCAGACACTGCTCTGGTGGGTACCTGCCTCCTTGGTTGCTTGTTGGAAGGTGGCAGCAAGATCTGGGAAGCTGCTATTTCCTTCCCTAAGCCTGAGTCTAACCTCTGTGGTTTGCCCACCAACATCAGAAGAAAAGATTCAGAATGTCACCTAAGATAAAGAAGAGTGTACCCATTCCGCCCCATATGACCACATACAAAAGCATGTTTCCTAATTTGTTCTTGTTTTTATTCACATAAAAGGGGCTGCAGTTCTTGTAGAAACCAGATCTTTCGATTTCTTATTACTCTGTTTTCTAATCAGTGTCCTGATGTTTTTAAGCAGTATCCTTCAATTCTGGAACAATTTCCTTACACTGACAATTCAGTCATGCTTAATATGGAGCGTATGTTTTTCTCCAACTTCCCCCTTATTTTCAAAATGTAATATAGATAAAAAATATAAATTCCTAATTTTAATACACATAACACTGAAATTCCCACCCCTCACCCTCCTTGATACATGAGGTAAGCTTTAGTCTCTTTCTGAACCAATATGTACCACAAGTAGAAAATACAGTCAAGTGAGAAAAAAAATCTCCTTGCTCAAATAAGCAAGATATGTATATTCATATATTCGCAAAGTACTTCGGCAATGTTTTCAAAATGAGAGAGTTTTGGAGATTTTCCAGCTTTCTTCTGGCACTATCAGTAGGGGATATTTCAAACTGCTGTTTCTTCATCACAAATGCAGTGTCACTATTAAGCAGCACCCAAGAAGATAACTGAGCTGGTGGGTCTTGCTTGGTTCATTGTTTGATGATGGCATCATAAGAATGCAAACAATTCTTACATCTAGTGATGATGTAAGGCAGATTTCCAAAAAATAAATCAACCATGCATTTTGTTATGCTAAATACTTAAATGGTATGAGAAAACTTGTCTTGTGGACTGAAATCAACATATTAGATACAGCTTGTTGGAAACCATATCAGCTGCCTAATCAACACTACTTTGAGTTGAGAGTAAAGCTAACCAATGCAGACAACAGGGCACACACAGAAAGGCGCTGGGTAATATTGGGAAAGGAGGCATTACACGCTCAGATGAA
Organism: Hylia prasina; assembly: GCA_013397195.1. Classification (NCBI taxonomy): domain Eukaryota; kingdom Metazoa; phylum Chordata; class Aves; order Passeriformes; family Sylviidae; genus Hylia; species Hylia prasina. The sequence goes on from VYXD01013467.1 coordinate 106,183, forward strand.
GAGAAAGAAAAGGAAAGGCAGACAAGTCTCTTCATACATCCTTTCACTCACACATTGAAAGTGTGAAAAGGATATCCAAGAATCATTTGCCACATGCTCTGAAGAGCAACTTTAAAAAAAAAATTGTCATATTTTTTGTCACATTCAAGAATTTTACAAGTATGAGAGAAAAAGCTGAAATCGGACAGCGGTACACAACAGATGGGCTGAATTTCACTTTCTACCTCTAATAGGAATGACAGCTTCCTTAAATGAAGACTTTTTCTAGTGACATTCTTTTCAAAGCTCAAAAAATGTATCTTAACAATGCCTGTGTGAGATGAGAGTATCGCTGGTGTCCCCCCACAAGACACAGAACTGACCACAGGTGTTCAAGATGAATTGTCAAATATAACAGTGAAGTTGAAATTCAGTCTGAGAAGCCTTTAACCTGACCCCTTCCCAATGGCATGCTTGGGGGGAGGCTACCCAGGGCCTTCAACTGCAGTTGAGAGTTGTTCACTCTTTCTGCCAATAGGCCCCAAATACTTCCTTTTGCTTGGCCAAATGGAATGAATTGGGAGTAAAATGAACTTAGGGGACAACTGGGAAAAAGTTTTAGTCACCTGCCCACCATTACCAGGAAGCCTGTGGCAGAGGCTATGAGAGTTTTCTCTCTAGGTATGTCTTCTTTGGGATAGAGTTGAAGCAATTTAAGAAGTCACTCTCCCTTGCTGTTACATCTACAGCAGCCTTGTTTCAATGCCCTCACCAAGAGATTGAGTCAGCTTCATCACAAAGCCAGTGGGCTTGGTTTGAGCTGTTAACTGTGAACACAATTCAGCTGTGAAGGCAGAAAGCTTCAGCTAAAGCACTGTAATGAACAGCTGGTGGGCAGTAACTGCTAAAATTGCTATATCCACTTTTGAAGTCTCAGGTGTTTTAATTTTTTTCTTTCTTCATTTTTCTGCCTTAACTGACATAACTTCCAGTTTTACTACACAAGAGAGACATCTTACAGAGATTAGCATATTTCTTCTGTGTATTGCTGTTTTGTTCTCAGTGCATAGTCCCTCCTTGTGCAGTGAACGAAGCAGAGATCTGAAAAGACCTATATGTAATCATGAACTAAATTCTGTGACATAAAACATGCAAATAAGAGAAGCGAATGCTTAAATAGGCTGCCCTAGTCCCTGGGTGTTTACTTTGGCTGCATTTCAGGACAGAGAGCTGTAATTTCTCTATGCACCCTTGCTTTTTATGGCAGAGAGCTCAGGCTTGTAGGTATAAAGTGTGTTGCAGTGCTCTCCCCTCTATGTGGGAGTGCTGAGGTACATGGGAGCACACAGCAGCATCTCTAGGACAGACAAGGACCAGGGCTCCATGTGGCATCAGTCTTTTCTCCTTGCTCTATGAGTGCAGCTGAAACCAGACTGTGCACCAGACCTCTTTGAAGGTCCCACCAGGGAGGAAGAAGCAAATATTTCAGTAGGTGGAATGAATGATTCAATGATATAAAAATCTTGCTGATTGTTCTGCTACTGCCCCATACACCTGCTTCCAGCAAGCCCTTGTCTCTCTCTGACAATTCTCATGAGCCTTACTACTTTTGCAACTTTTAAAATCTACCCCTTTCACTCTCCCCAGCCCATTATGCCCCAGATTTATTCCTTGTAAAAGCTTATTTTTGTGCTCTAAAAATACTCATCTTTGTTCAAAATGATGTTTCACCTTCTGCAGTAAACAATAGGAAGAATGACCTGCAAGCAGATACCCACTGTATTTTTTCATATAATTTAATCACAGTCCTTTTGTGCCTTGAAAAATCCACATTAATAACACATCTCTAGAGTTACAGAAGTACCTTTGAAAGTGCCAATTCACTTTTATTTGCACACTGTAGTGGAAAACCAAAAGTCCAGAGGCAACAGAATGAGGAATGTTGTTTGTAGTGAATTGTTGTTGTCTGTCCTCGTCTTTTCAAAAAGCTAAAATTATTATTATTATTCTCTCAAACAGTAACCCAATGGATTTGCTTGTATCTTGAATTGTGAGCTTCCTATTTATGGCTTTTCCTGAGTTCTGTCATTTGCCTTGCTTGCAGTGTTTGACTGTGGAAACTGAAACAAGCTTCCTCTCTGGAGGAATTGCAAGAGTGGCTAAATATTACGAACAAGATCCCACAACACATCTGGCAGTGCACTGCATTACATAAGCTTGTTACCTCTTTGTATGTGGAAAGGTCCTGAGGAAATAATCTTAAAATTGCCAAAAGTTATTAGCCTGATGATGTCTGGAAACAAAATATCCTCTAATAAAACTGGGAGAACTGAGAAGTACTGAATGGAAGAATAATTCTTCATGCACTAAACGATTCCAGCAGCTGAGATGTTAAGAAACCCATCAAGTATCATGGGACTGAAGATGATATTGTGAGGATGGCAGAAGTGAGCAATGAGTGAGTGGGAATGACTTGTGTTTGCAAGCCTTGCTGCCTGTTAGTGCTGTAATTACTCATACAGAGCTTGTCTTAAGTATTGCTACTTTCACTCCTTTTAACCTGCAGGCTGTAAACACATTTATTATGAAAGGCATAAACAAAACAAAAAAGAATTCACACAGAACCTGTATAAAGCTTCTGAAGTCTGACTACTGGACTATTCATCACCTTCGTATCCTCATCACAAAGGCATTATGTTATTAGCAGAGAGCATGAAAATGAGAGGAAACAAACAAAAAAAAACCCAACAAACCAAAAAAAAAAAAAAGAGAAAGAGACAACACAGAGAGGAGTTAGGAAAATTAACAAAGGCAGAAGACACATGCTGGCAGTGTTGGAGGGAAAAGAGAGGAGACATTGTCATGACAGAGAAATGAGATTCAATTCAACAACAGACTCCTTTATGAAGGAATGTATTTATGTTTTCTCTTGCCTCGCTACTTTTCCTGTTGTGATAAGGTGAGGCTTTTGAGTAAGTTTGCATAGTGTCATAGCAGTGATTATCAGAAGAGTCTCATGTGTAATTTTAGCCAAATAGTCTTCAGAAGTTTTTAAGTCCATTTTGTCAATTCAATGGGAATTTTAATTGACTATTAAAATACAAAATTACACAATAAAGTCATTACTGAATTGCTGCAGAAATACCAGCAAATGTGCTGCATACAGAAAAGTGATTCTCTTCTGTAGGTTTATCGGAACTGCTACAACAGCAGAAATAGCCTGGAGCAGCAGTAATTGAGGATACAGAAGAGCTTTCCACACATGCTTTACCCCCAAACATAAGCGAAGCAAAGCTGAAGTCCAATCATTAAAGCATTAATTTTACATGTATCCCCCTTCTCTTTACTTCATATGCAGTAGGTTATATTTCACTGTGTGATATAGACTGACAGGAGGCACAAGTGTAAAACAAAGGGTAAAAATTACATGACTAAGTGAAATCTCCATGACGACAACGCACAGAACCCAGCTCTTTCAGCACGTTTGCCCTCTTTTTGTTTTCCAGAGAAACCTGCCAGTAACTGCACTGATTTAAAACATGAGGATTTTTGTGTCCTTGGCTTCATGAGTTCACAGGGGTGGGCTGAACCCAAATTTCACCAGAGTCCTGTGTCAGCTGATGGTTCCTTCCATAGCAAGTTCCTCTGAACAACACTACAGGTACAGATGTGCCTCACTATTGCCTGTGAGCTCTCCCACATGCACGGCTCAGGTGATGTGACAGTGCACCAGGCATCAATATCAGTGACAGTGTGTGCCAAAGTCGGCTCACACTGGGAGAGGCCAGTGAAGCTTGTCACAGCTCTCCTCAGGGAGGGGTGAATGCCACGGTGTGAACCAGTGTAAGTTATAAACAGACAACTTGTGTTCTGAAGAAATGATACATTCACAGGAATGATACTATCACCACATCACAGCAATCATGTGAAATTACTTTTCTGCAAATCAAATAAATGAAACTGAGCTTGTACTGAACCTGTGTAAAGAAGTGGGTGACCTTCCATCTAAACCTGAGTTTCTCATTAAACAGCGAACAGTTGAGAAGAAAGTGTGGTAGACTGGCAATGAGCAGCAGGAAGACCATACACAGACCAAAAGCAGTATGAATATTATACCAGTGCTGGTCTCAAAGGGCTTTATTAAAAACAAAAGCATATAAAGTAGTTCCTGAATAGGATGATTTTTAATTGTGTCCTCCTGGGAAATCTGTACAATACAGGCTTGCTTGATTCTCTTGTAATCTAGAGGGACCTGACAAGCTCTCAAAGCTTCCCTTTGGTCTAAAATGAATTACTGCTGAGTTTCTGGACTGTAGTTAATCTTAGTGGTGACTAACATTTGACTGGTTCTAAACCAAATGAAATTTTATTGACATCTTTTTAGACTAAAAGGAAAAGTAACCAAACACATAAAGGGTTCAATGTGACATCTTCTAGTTCCACTTGCTTATTAGCCCAAATCTCTGAGCATACACAAACAGCAGTGTAAAGCAGCAAATAGCATCCATTAAGACAATTCCTGCAACATGCCCAAGTGCCATGGTATTGGTGACCAGCCTACATTGCCTTGCGCTTCTTAGAAAGGCATATTACCTCTTTTCTTTGGCCTCTAGGCAGTGCAAGGCTTCTTGAGCTGGGTCTAGAGCAGACAGCTGGGCACAGTACTACAATGCCACACTTTACACCCCTCCATCACCTGCGCTCTGTGTTCTGTATGTAGCATAGGCAGTGCATTAGGAAGGCTGGGAGGAGGAAAATCTGTGATAACTGCAGTGGCTGCATAATGTGGGGGAAAAAAACCCACACCCTGAAAGAAACCCTCTGCAGTTAACCAAGCTAAATATTAGGAAGCACCAATGGAAAGGATGTGATTTTAATTTTGATCCTGCCTTTGTGTCATTTCAGATTTTTTTTCCTGGGCTAGCTGGGGTGCTTACTTCCCACTGGGATTTACAGGCTAACATCTTTAGCAAGATCAATTATTTATCATAAAAGATAACCAGAGGAGAAAGAGCAGAGCCCTATTCTACTATCCCTGGCTTATTTCACAGCTTTATTTTTCACAGCTAGTGCCAGACAAAAACCATGCACCAGACAGGCAGGACTCTTTCTCTGATGATGAGGCACCCACTTGGAAAGAGACAAACCAGGCTCCAGTGTCTACTTGGCAGAAAAGGAGACAAAGCACTCCAGCAGGGAAGCCTGGCACTCTTCAGTTTATGTTACTGCAACCTCTATGCCAAGAGGTCTCTGCATGACAGCCTGCAACTGGACAGCTTCTACCAAAATTGGGTCAGGTCCATTCACAGGCACCAGCTGAGGATCTGTCCTCCCAATTATCTATGTTTGCTGTGATATGGTAACGATATGGTACATTCCCCAACCATCCATTGCCTTACATTGATCTCTCAGATGTTGTGAAAGATGATGAAAGTAGCAAGATGAAAGAAAAAGGAAAAGCGCAAAACAAGCTCACATTAAATATTCATAACTGGTAGTAATTACAAACAGAAAGTAGGAAATAAAGCAGTAGTGATTATGCAGTGTCCAAATCATCTATCTGCAACTCTCTCCATAAATTTTTCTCCATAGATTTCTGTTGCTAGAGTTGGAAAGTGGCCCAATATTTTTGGCCTGTGTCTTTGGTCAAATTTTGCTACCTTTTTTACCTGATATATAAACATAGCCCGGGGTTAGTTGAGAGTAAAATTAAGGCTCTACACCTTATTTCTGCTCTCCAATAAAACCTGTGATGAAACTCTGTCTTCAGTAAAAAAAAAAAATGGCATTTCTACTGAGCAAAACTTTAGACTTCAACAGTAAACTGTTGTGTTGACACTTCAGATGTTAAATATTGGGGTTTCATAAAAGGAAATGACCTCTAATTCTTAAAATTTCTGACTTTTAAAGTTTTTTTTAATATTACTTCTGCTTATTTTTATAACTCAGGCAATTCTGATTGGCCATTATTAAACCTGTTAACCAAAATCTTTTTAAAAACTACATGTATAAAAGGTTTATTTTCAGATGTAAGATGAGAACAAACTAGGAGCTTTATCAGAAGGCTTCTCTTTCATGTAAAAATTGATGAACATACTGACTTTCTTGAAATGACCATTTTTGCAATTACATAAAATCCTAAGTTTATTCCATCCTGTCTATATTTCTATGGTCTAAAAGCTGGTGTTGCTTAATCAATGTTAAATACCAACATTCATAGAAAACCCATGAAATATGTCCTAAGATGTTCTTATGGGTTAAGACATGCTGGATTTGATTCTCATGTCACTGCTAGAGAACAAGATGTTCTGTCAGATAAAGGGTGAAAATGTTTGTTGAACTGCAGTATTTCCTGAGCCATGCCAGCCATCTCAAAACATAGGAGTCACAGATAATTCAACCTGTTCCTACCTTGCTTAATTTTAATGTTCCCATGAAGTAGCCTTTCCCTGTGATATGGAACTTCAGTTCATAGGAAAAAGCAAGAATTCTATGGTGAACTTGTCAGCTTTTTGCCATCTGAGCACTCTGCTTAGCTTTGGAGACCACAGTAGCCTTGTTAGGTTTCTAAGGCACCCTAATTACACACATCTGAGATTGCAGAATGCTTCAATTTAAGACAGCATACAATCAAGTGCTGTGCTTTCACAAATATTCAGAAATATCATCTGCCAGGATCAAGAGAAATTGAATGGATATCTACTGGGTTTTATCTGCAGCTTTGATGCATAATTTTTCATTTTCTTTAGACGGGTTTAATACAAAGAGAGAACATGCCTAGAGTCCCACAGAGGTGTTTTGACATTAGGCTTAATAAAGCATGAAGAAGTCATTAATAAATAATGTTTTGCTAGTTAACAAGTAAAGCTGAATGCATTCACGAGACCCAGAAGTAGATCACATCATGCATGCAGCTAAAGAACTTGTTAAAATGACTGCAGTAGTCCCATTTTTTTCCATTGTGTTTGGCACAGGCCAACACAACATTGCACAAATAAACAAGCACTGCAGCATATACACATGCACCTTCAGTTACAGCGTTACCTGTCAATTTTTATTTGCACTCAGTGGGATTGAGGGGTTTGTAAACAAACGTTCATGGAAGTGACAAAGAGCTATTTATATATTGTTAAGCTTTGCCGAGATCTAGCATTGCTGTCTGGAGTTTCAAAGGAAAAGACCTCTTGTGTTCATTGAGTTATGCATCATCCCATTCCTGTGTCAAAGCTACAAGCTCAATACATTTTACTGCAGACACGTTTGAGCTACAGCTTTCAAGGCTGTGTCAATATTTCCATATGTCCTTATTTTCCAAGGTTAAACATTCTGGCAAGTTTTGAATCAGGGTCTGAGAAGAGTGTCTATGTGCTTGGAGTCAAATACACAGATCCCATCCCCTTTGGCTGCAACCAGGTTTCATATGGAATCTGGACTGGGAATGTGGCAGCATTAGGGTCTGGATTCACTCTCCATCATGATGACTTTCTCAGCTAAATGCCTAAGTTGGGAGCTGAAGTCACCTTAAACTCTCCCTGTAATCAGTGCCAGGAGACAAATGTTTCCAGAATGTGATTCAGATCTGGGCTTCTGATTACAGAATCAGCTTCAAATGAGCAAGTTCTCAATTTAGAGACTTCTGCTACATGCTTATGCTTGTAGGCAGGAAAACTCAGTCCCTCCAATGAGGCCAAGGAACAGATTGTACAATTCAAGTTTTGGGCCTGTGAGATCTATGCAGTTTGTGAGGGGAAAAAAAATAGGAAAAATCTTTCCTTATTTATTTTTAGTTTGAGATATAGTCATATTCTAAATAAAGAGTCATGATATTCAGAAACAGGGACAAAGATTCCAAATGCATGTCTTCAAGTCTCCAGCACAGTTTGTAGAAACACAAAAATACTCCAGTCCTCTATGTTAGTTGACTGCTATTTGTAGGTAGTGCAACTATCTTGGAATGAACATTTATTAAAAAAAAAAAAA
>VYXD01013467.1:114183-170442 GCA_013397195.1 Hylia prasina
ACTATTTGATGTCATCTATTTACTGAAAATCCAACTTTCAATATATTTAGTGTGCTTATGAAAACTAGATTATTTTTCACACCTGATTGAGCTGCCAGGTTCCAAGAGTTACTGAGAATAAGAGGATTGGAGGAAGGCATAATAACTTCTGAAAATGACTTTAAATCTCTGATATATGTGAGGAAAGGAATAGCTATTTAGGTCGAGCAATTTTTCCAGTTGTTTGGAGGGTTTTTTAAAGAGAAGAGATGAAGAAAATAAACTTCAGATCCATACCATTTTTAGAACATGAAATTGAAAAGTACCAAATCTTTTAATCTGAGTCACAAATGGGATGATTTTCCTGTGACATTTCGAATTCTGCAAAAGTAGAAAAGCTTTTTTTCTAAACACACACAGATTTAAGATGTTCAGGGATCTGAAATATTAAATAAGCATTTTTGATACAGAACAGTAAGTAGGAGTAGATAAAGTGCATGGCGCACTTATTTTCATGGGTTTTCTTCCATTTACACTGAACACCATGATAACATAAGAATGCAAATGCATGAGCACAAGTCAGTGAAAACTGAAGTATTTTAGTGAATACACTTTCTATATATTGTCTTATGGTTTCACAATATCTGCTGACTTGGTGTTGGGAAGCAGACTTGAGTGTGGATTACCTCTGAAAATGAGATGTGAATTTTAGAATTTAGTCTCCATTTAATGTTTTCCCTAATTAAAGCCCAAGTACTCAAACCAAGAAAAACTTGCCCATGCTCTCAGATGAGAATCACAAGATTACTAGGAAACTTACTGTCCAAACAATGCAGAACACCGGTTTCTGGAGATACCTGTCTTGTGAAATCTGAACTGCCTGTGGAATACAAGAGTTAGCTGGATACACAACACAGCCAATATAGCAATGCTTCTGGGTTGGGTGATGACAGAATTTGAAGTGACAAGCTTTCTTGAAAGCTAAGATGTGAATCTTCAAATAGTGGGTTTCTCTATTTAGATGCTGCTTGTATTATACTTCAGGTATTTACATCCTTCTAGGACCATGCCAGTAATCCTGAAGCATATATGAGAACACTGACTTTTGTTCTTAAAGAGATAATTTAGGAATAACTTTGTGTTACAAAACATTGGACAACAAAATTACGTCAGAAAGTTCTATCCATTGTATGAATTTGCATAGTTTTAGAATTTATATATCAACAGGATGTTAAAACAGCAAACATCCAAGCTTTGTTTATGATAAGCTTTTTTGACTTCAGAGGGTGTATCTAATGCTTTCAAAGAAGTTCCAACAGATATTCACATAAAAATATGTATATATTACCATGTGATGGAATCACACAATTCATACAGCTGTAAAAGGAAGGCCTTTATGGAAAGAAAATACCATTATTACTTCATTTACATGCACATAAACCTGCAAGCAGGAAAATCAAAGAATAGCATTTGTGCTACAAAACATAAAAGTTAGCTAGAACAGTAAATCAAAGACAATAAGGAAAAGAAAGCTATTTAGGTATTTTTTTTCCCCTTTTGCATTAGTAAGTTAAAAGAAACTTGCAATTAAAATTTCATAAACAATGTGTACATAGTTGTGGTATATTTGAAACATTGAGGTATCTGAAGCTTTTGCTGGATTTTCATCAAGATACCAGCATACTAATAAAGGAGAGAAAATGCCACCCTCTATCAGAACAATGAGGAAGGACACAGAAAGCATTTGGCAAGCTTTAGTATACCCATCTTGCAGCTGGGTTAGTAACTCTCTTTTAGGGAAGGAGGAAGGATTTAAGCTTTCAAGTAACTGTTCAAAATATAGAAAAAAGCACCAACCAAATCAACAAGCATAAAGTCCACAGGGAACCCAGTATTTTTATGTCAGTATTTCCTGTGAGTCGCCTAGCAGATCAAAGCATGCCAGCTTTCATTATGTCCCCTCGAGAGCAAAATGTTCACACTGCAGCTTCTGATTTGCAAAGGCTCCAGGAGGCAGGGGCTGATCAGGAAAGTGTTCACTGGAGTGTTCACTGCCCTGTTTCTGCTGCGACTTCTTGCAGTGACAGGGCATTTGGGAGGGACAACACAACTAGCCTGTGACATGGATTGGCTGGCTGTTCATTTCTTAGAGGAGCTGGGTTATACAAATGGTTATGGAAAAGAAATTCCCAGATTTCTAGTGGAGTCCCTTGTGCCCTTTTAGCTGGTCAGACTGCAGTCAGGATTTATGATTATACCTTATGATTTGAACAATGAAACTGGAAAAATTCTGTGTTTCCATGCCTTCTCTAATAAGCTCTGTCTTTAAGTCCCCCTCTAGGAATATACATACAATTTAGCAAAAAAATGCTTTATTTATGATGGCAATAAGTACAGCATGGCTGTGCACATACCAATTGAATAGTAGCTTTGCATTTTTTATTTTATTCCTCCCAATAACTACATGTTCCTACAAGTGTCTCATAGGCATGCGCTGAGTCTTCTACACAGCTTTTAATGGAGAATATTCCATAAAGTGAATGAAGCTGTATTAAGCAGCACAGCTGGTGAGCCAACAAGAGACTACAAGGAAGGTATCACCAAGAGGAAAATGTTCTAGGAATGTACTCTCCGTATGAGGCCTAAAGATTAACCAATCCAGATCAATGCTCCAGTTCATATACGCAAAACATACATGGAAAATTAACAGGATGCCTTGAGTAGTCTCTGAATATATCTTTGTTTTTGAGATAGGAATTTCTGACAAGTATCCCCCCAAAACCAAAACTATGCAATCACCAGTAAGAAAGGCAAAAAGCTGAAGAGCTATATTGCTGAAGAGCTATATTGTGATTTTATTCTTGCTTACTACTGAATGTGAACTCAAATAAATACAAGGGAGATACTTAAAGGGGCAAATCTTACTTGGTCATGTTGTGATCTCAGAAAAGCTAGGAGACTAAACTGTAGGTGACTAGGTGACTGCTTATACCAACAAACTCCTCAGGAAAAAGACCCCAGGATGCCTTTTTCTGCTCCTTGTTGAGGAAACTGAATTAAAAAAAAAAAAAAAAAAAAAGAAAAAAAAAAAGCTTCCAGGTAGAAGGTTCAAGGTTTTTACAGTGAATACCAACAGTTTTACAGTTGCTTCTCCTCCATAAACATACTCATAACTTTTCATCAGTGTTTGGGACCAGGTTCAAAGACCTGTTCCATCCTGAAATTGGATTCCAGCCTCCGTATGAGTATTGTGTGTGGCTTCTCCAATTGTGTGTTTTCATGGGACATTGCTTATTTAGTTTTCACATATGCTTTCACCTCTACTTGCCAGGTATTTGTTACTGTAAGAGCTGTTGTATCCTGAAACATCCTTGATGAAGGATATTTGTATGACTTCCCAGAGTTTAAATCACTTGTCTTTGACCTTTTTCCCACCAAGAGTAGAAGTCTTAATTTTAACATACAGAACCTCTGGAAGTCAAATTCTTTGCTGAAAGGCCTCTGCAGTATGTACAGACCCTAAAAGGTCACTATATAACCAGAAGAGAATCATTAAGCCTCTCTCAGGAACCCTCTTTGCTCAGAAGGTTTCAGATTGTTTCCTGTAGAAGCTGTCCATTTACAGAAAATGAAAAAGCAATTGTGGATATCAAGAGATCCAAAATGGCTTTACCTTTGAGAACAAGATTCCTGCTTTCTGTCCTGATGCAAATAGGAGCCTTGGAGGCACTGCACTGTGGGAGCAATGTTCTCTTACTGTGAAGAGTCAAACAGCCCTGGATACACTGAGTTGTATCAACCCCTTAGGAATGAAGCAGGGATATTTGTGGCTAGGCCCTTTCCTTGGAGGCATGTGAACATTTTCTAGATTTTGTTGTTTTTGCTGCCTCATATTGTAAGCAAAGTGAAAACTAACACAAACTGAAAAAAAACCATGTTGCAGATGCTTTTAGCTGGACTGTGAAGAGGTCTTGGTTTGTTCTCTGGGGCCACAGCTGAGCAATGTGCTTATCCTGCCTTTTTCCAAGGATATGAACAGCCTCATTGCAAACTAATGCTTAAGGCATGAACACAGGAATCTTGCTCAACTGGCTGTCTGGATCATTTCTGTCTTTCAACCAGTATTGTCTGGATCTCACCCAAATTCATTCTCAGCCAGATGCTCTTCTCCAGGAGCCATTTTCCTCTAGGCACTGCAACATCTTTATGATGGCTCTGGTTACATCTGTAGAAAATGAGATATACACTTGGGTGTCATCTGCAAAGCCTGTAGCAGCTTAGCCCCTCTCTGGAGTTTTCTGGAAGTATTGGAAAGGGACGTAGGGAAAGGATTTATAGTCCTACGGTCAGACTGCAGGTGCAGGATATTGGGAAAAAAACCAAATGATGTTACCAGTTTTTCTGGAGTCATATTGAAACCAAACTTTGTGTCTGCAAGGTATACAAGATTGGGGTGTATTCACTTAGCATTTAAAGGAGGAAAGGAGATAAGTAATTCCTTGGCCCTGTCTGAAATTAAAAGGTCCTTGCAAATTAATACAGACACACCAAGCTGGATATTGCTGTAACACTAGGAAATGGAAACACGGTGAACAATATAAAACATCCTGCATAAAATAGAATGAAGAATATTGTTTCTTACTACAATACTTTTCGGACATTGTGTATTTTGCATTTAATTTTACAGTGCAACGGATATTACTGAAAGAACAGATTTAGTTGATGTTTTTGTTGTTTGGTAGAGCTGATATATTAAAAGGTTAATGTGATAAATTTACATTTTTCAAGACTGATTATTTCTTACTCCAATCTGCCTTTCCTCATTCTTAACCTCTTTAAAAAGAAATGATTTAAAATAGGACTTCTTTTTGACAATTTTAGCCAGAAAACCTTACTTTCCCTGCCGATTTTCATGCTCTACAAGCTTTGCCATCATAAACCACTTTGCATGTATTAAGGAGTATTATATTAGATGAGGCAATTTAAGTGTATCCCATTTCACTTGGTGAAACTAAGCAGCTTTGCATTATAACTAAGTTGAGCTAATGAGAATGCATTTAAAGCATGTGTTACCTGAAACTGAAGTTAGCTAGTCATTCAATACAGCAACCTGTGGGTTTGCAAAACGATGGCAGGAATCCTGCTGTGAGGGAGATAGGAAAATTATTATAATCTGCATTCCTAAATTGAATGAGTATTTTGCTCAGCAGAGGCCTCTTGACTGTAAATAGTCTGAAATTACATCCTGCTGTTTAAAATGCCTTTTTTTCCAAGTAAGTAAAAATACCCACATTTTCTTAAATCAAATATTTTTCAAATCTTACATGAATTAAATTATTGAGAGAGGGAAAGTCATAAATCCTTTACTATCTCTTGTAAAAACTGTTTGATATTCATGTTTTTAATAGAAAAGACAACGTGTCTAGAATTTATGTATTTGTTCTTCAATTATTTCATTATTATATTGTTAAAGCTTATCATCATATCTCTCTCATCTTTTTTTACTGAAGAAAAAACCCCAGGTTTACAAGTTTTAAATTTGTATGGGAGAAAATTGTACGACAGATATCAGAATCAGCTAATAGATGTGATGTCAAACATGCTGCTAAGGTAAATTCATATTGAAAGTTTCCAGAAAAGAGTATACAAAAGAGAATAAAAGACCATGAGTTTACAAGAAGACATAGGAGATAAACTTCTGCCACAAGAGTAGCATGGTAAACATAACTTCATTCATGTGAGTTCTTTATCTCATTAAAGCTAGACATGAACAGAAAGAAAAAAAAAAATAAGGGGCCCTGGGGATAAGGATTAGAGACCATTGTAGTTGTTTGAGCAACTGTTTTCTACTGTGTGAAAGCAGTACATACTGTAAATATTTTTCATTACATCCTCTCTAAGAACTCGAAATGGAGGAGGAGGCATCTCAGCTTATCCTCCTCAAATTCTCTGTCCTTTAAGTGGTGACCAGTGAAAACATTTACAATAAAAGATGTCTGTGCTCCCACTGGAGTCAGTGGGGGCTTTGGCTTTGCAGCTCTTGGCAGTGTTTGTGCTTCGAAGTTGAACAAACCAGGACTAAGTCTTTTGCCTGGAATGCAGGTGACCCTGTCTCTCTAGCCCCAAAAAAAGGTGTCTGTATTCTTATCTGCTTCTTGGAAACTGTCCCTTCCTTACCTGCTACCTGAAATCCACTGTGCACTGAATGGGACTGTGGGGCAAAACCAAGGAAATACATGAACAGATGGGATGGATGGGCAGGAGTCAGGGATCAAACTCATTCCTGAGCCTTGTTTTGCTGTTATAGATAGATGTATATAGCTTTATGTTTTCTGATAAGAAGTGGTTGAGAGGAAGATGAGGTCACTGTCATGTGAAAAGTGGTTCTCAAGAGGACCAATGAGAGAGGCAAAGGTGATGAAAAGGGTATAGACATATCTTAAACACAACCTGTTTCTCTGGATCTTAAGGGACCTTATGCTGAGTTTCAGTCTTGTTGCTTTAGATTAGGATTCACAGCTCTGACCTACTTCTGAAATGGTGGATAGATCACTTCTGGGGGTTTTTGTCACAAAATATGTTTGACAGAAGACATTTTTGTTTCCACACATTAATTCGACCTCCTAGGACATGGAAGGGCAGAATTCAGTCTTTCCTGTGTCAGGGGACTCTCCCAAACTCTGGGAAGAAGTTGTAGCCTCCAGGATATAGTCTGTATGCTGTAGGCTTGGCACAAAATCTCCAGGATCAGTTTTAAATTTCAGGTTATGCCAAAAGTTTCTAGTTCAAAAGTATTTTTTTTCTTTGTTAAATGTGCAATATAGGTATTCAATTCAGTACAACCATCATTTATTCCCTTACATCAGAGCAATTTTTCGCTTTTGCCACCTAAGCTTTTGCAGGCCTTGTGTATAAATCTAGCTGCACGTGTTTGAGAAAATTCAGCCTCAGCCAGTAACAAAAATTAACTATTTGGATAGGTGGAACTCCACTGATTTCGCAACCAGTCAGATAATTTAACTTACTCATTTTGTTTTGTACTGTTTAAATGAACGTCTATTACCTGTCAAAGACAGTTTGTTCTCCAACCTATCAAATAATGTTTGTAACATTTTTTTGTAGCATTAACCATGAAATCCACAAAAATGAAAAATAAAGCAAATTTTTTTACATAATTTTTCATCCAAATTTATATATTGGTATTAATAAATAAATATGCTTTAGTAGTAATACTGTAAACAAAGTGAAAGATACGAAGGGTACTTAACCTCACAAGTACAAGTCCAAGTGCAAGTTGCACCTAAGTTGGGGCAATTCTGGATATGAGTACTGGGAGACAAACTCATTGAGAGCAGCCCTGTGGAGAAAGACTTGGGAGTTCTCATGGAGGAAAAACTGGACATGAGCCAACAGAGCCCAGAATGCCAAACACATCCTGGACTGCTTCAAAACATCCAGCAGGTTGAGGGAGGTGGTTCTCCTCCTCAGCTCTGCCATCATGAGGCCCCACCTGAGTGCTGCATCCAGGTCCAGGGTCCTCAACACAAGAAAGATATGGACCTGTTGGAGTAGGTCCAGAGGAGAGACTCAAAGGCCATTAGAGAGATGGAACACCACCCTCATGAAGACAGGCTAAGAGGACTTGTGTTGTTCAGCCTGGAGAAGAGAAGGCTCCTGGAAGACTTTATAGCAGCTTTCTAGTACCTTAAGAGGGTTTATAAAAAGGAGGAAGAGGGACTTCTTACATTGGCAGATAGTGACAGGACAAGGGGCAATGGCTTTAACCTGAAAGACAGTAGGTTTAGATTAAAAGTTGGGAAGAAATTCTTTATTCAGAGAGTGGTGGAATAGTGGCAGTGGCTGCCCAGAGAAGTCGTGGATGCCCTGACAATGTTCAAGGCCAGGCTGGATGAGACTTTGGCAACCTGGTCTAGGGGAAGGTGCCCCTGCCCATGGCAGGGGGGTTGTAACTAGATGATCTATAAGATCCCTTCCAACCTAAACCATCCTACGATCCTGTCTTCTAGCATTATCTGTCCTAAAACAGCAAGGTTCTATCAACAACTATGCTGAGCTAGCCAAACCCATAATCCTATCCTTCATGTTTATTTATCAGTCCACACACAGACATTTTACACAAATCTCCCAAGTACAAATATACACAGAATACAGGAAGATGGACTTTACAACACATTTGACATTTTAATTCTGCAACTGAGATATTCATTCACCTCATGGTCTATACACACACACACACATATACACACGGGTATAAAAGATGTAATATTGTTTTAAAAGTCCACATATTAAAGCTACAACATATGTTCTTACATGAATTTTACTTTCTTGGAAAATATTTAGGTATCACATTGAGGGCACTTCACAGAATTAACACAGATCTCCTCCACACAGAAAAGTTTGCACAATCTTGTAACTCCTCTAACCTTCTGCTTTTAAATGGATCCTATATTTTTATATTCATGTTTTTATTCTTACTGAAGTCTGTTACAAAGATTCTCCATAACTTCAACAGAACTTAGATAAAATAAAACTGTACTCAGTTTTTTGTTTGTTTGTTTTGTTTTTTCTCCTCCTATCTGGAGTAGATATTTGGTGTCAATGGACAAACAATTCTTTTTGATGTGAGATGATATTTTTATCTTTTGTTTCCTTTATACAGGGGGTTGGTGTTTAGAATACAAACTCAAATGCTAGCTAGAGTAGCAGACAGAAGATTGGTTAGAAAGCTATTCAGATGATAGCACTATACTCCCTCCAGAAAAACTAAAAAGCAGAACTCAATTCATATAGTTCTAATTAAATCAAGTTTGAGGTCCATCTACTTTAGCTAATAGGTTTTCTGAAATTATTTTAATAGATTTTAATAGAATTAATAGGAGATGCTTAATGAGAAAAAGTAGTATTTGTTAAACTATTTTTTTCTTAAATGTCCATATTAAATAAAATGAGGTTGACAGAATGAAACTGAACTTTTCCCCCTCTTCCCCCAAACCCACATAGAGCATTAATCCTGAAGAATATTCCGCAAAAGATGAAAAACAGATGGCAATCACAGGATAAAATCAAGGTTACATGATTGTTCACTTTTCTTCTCTACTGCTCATAGTATTATCCACATCATTACAAACATAGTGGGTTTTTATAATGTTATGATTAGTGCTGAAAATCCTGATGTATCTTTATGATCTTGCTACTTTCCTTGTCAGTTACATGTCTGAGACTGACTTGATGAGCACATATGCCCACACACATTCTACCACCTTTCTGAGCATATATCTGCTTACAAAATTATTTCTTCTATGTTTTCAATCATACCATAGAAAAATTATGTCAGTGAATTGTTCTGGTCAAGGTTGATTTCTTGAGGTGGCAAAATAGTGTCAGAAAAATATCAGCAGATTATATAATATTTTAAGAGACACCAAAGGGTAGAAAAAGTAATTTATCAAAATCGCACAGTTTCCAGAAAATGAATAGCTGCCATTAAGAAGAAATTAATTTTTTCCAACATGCTGTGAATGTCTTTGGCACTCCCTTACATGCCTACATCCTATCTAGAACAATCAAGCACGCAGCTGAAGAAACACTCTGATCCCCACTGACTGTAAACAAGAACCATCTTGTGAACAAAGTAGAATATTATTCCTTTTTTACCAGTTGTAAATCAAGTGAGACTGATTGAAATACACTAAACACAAGTTTAGAAGAAATACCACAAAAAATGGCTAATGGCAATCAAGCTCAAAGCATGGGTAGAGCTTTCCCTTGGTGGCCAGCTAGTCATTTAGAAGCCTTTAGGTTGCCTGAGCTCACTAAGCACATTTCTTACGAGGCAGTTGAAAGCATGATTTCAACTATATATATGTTGTGTTAATCACCATTTTATTCATCTGTGTCCCTGTTCAAGCAACAAATTGAAACATCGTCCCTGGTGCTAAAGATTAAACAAAACAACTTCCTGAAACCCAAGGCTTTTAAGGGAGACACTAACCTTTGTGTCCTTAGGCACATCCAGAAAGTCCAGTACATCTGTGTTTGATAAAGAACATTCCGGAAGGATTTAACACATCTGTTCCAGTGTTCAGTCCCAAGAAGCCTTTAGTGGTTACTGAAAAGACCATCCAGGGAATAAAGCAGCTCCAGGTATGCAGATGGAAAGATCAGACATCTCTGCTGAAATGGTGCACAACTCGTTGAGCCTGTACAAAAAGAGAAGACGCTGTTTATTTGGAAAAAAACCCCAAAAAACAAAAAAAACCAAACCAACCCAACAAGCCAAAGAACTGAAAGAACCCAAAACCTCAGTTTCTCTGCTTAAGAATGAAAAGAAATTTTTGCATTAGGGCCCCAGAGGTAGTACATGTCAGCTCATGTTTCTGGAAGTACTGTGTCAGTGTCTTGTAAACATTGGCAGCCTGGAATCTGGAACACAGGTTAGAAAGGAAGGGGAAGGGGGAAGAAAAATTACAACAAATGCATTTCACCATACTAAACCCCAAACAAAAGTGATCCCTAATGACTGAAAATGGCTAATTACACATATTTTAAGTGGGCTACAGGAAAAGGAATGTTAGATATTTACTGGAAAGAGGAAATATACTGCACATGCTGCTGCTACTCTGCTACATTTCACCCTTGACGTTGGCCAGAAATGTATTTTACAGCCATTTTGTAAATCACTGGAAAAACTACTTTTATACTAAGAACAATGCTAGACACATCTGGAGAAAATAGCAAAAACATTTAGTGAGAATTGTTTAGTTCATCTTGTGTTTTCTCTATTTTCTGGGATTTTTTAGGGTTTCTTTTTATTAATCTAACTTTGCCTCCATGTTGAAGAAGTGGGTCACAGAGATAAACGTGAATATGGTATTTAATTCCAAACCTCACACTACAATTTCTAGCTTTGGGCATGAACATTTCCACTTTCATTCAAAGTAAATCAAGTCCCAAGGAATTTGGAGTACAGTTAAGCTCTCAAAATCATCAATGCCAATGTGACCTGCCAAAAGACATTAACTCTGCAATTATTCTGTTAGCTGGGAAAAAATACTTGTGAGTGGAGGATCAACATTAAATCAAAGGTTTCTACAAAAATATTGCAAAGAACGACCAGTTTGAGCACCTTTGCATTATGGTTGGAGTTTAAAACATACAGATGCCTTTGCACACTTGAAAGTAATTTTGCACCAATGAAAAAATGTAGAAATGTAATAGAATCTGGTAAAAGTCTAGGAGAATAGCAGCCATCCTTTCTTTGGAATTCAGTGTTTTTTTCAACACACAATTTCCATCTACATTACATAAACCACTTACTTGGCTCAAGAGCAGTTTACTTCTAACTGCTGCTGCCTGTAGGATACATGATTTGCAATGCTGAGTATTTTGTTTTTCCATCACGAACATTTATTCATTAATAATTTATCAGATAAATGGCTTCTAATTGAGCAATTTAAAAAATGTAGGCAAATCAATGGCAAAAGACACCAAGCAGCATATTATAATGATACAATAATTCGAGCCCATACATTAGACTGAATTGATAGTGTCCCAAAAGCCCTCTTTTGATAGCTCAGTTTCAGAGAGTAAATGTTCAGCTGAAATAACTAATAAAACATCTCAAGTACTGCTCTGAGAAATCATGCCAGTATCATGTACAGTATCTTTGAGAGCTAATAAGTTGGCTCTGGAAAGCAAACAAACAAACAAACCCTAGAAAACTCCTCTGTGAACCTACAAGCTCTCCCTGGGGGGAGATTAATAGTCACATGGAGAAAACAATGAACTTGTCTCTCAGTCGTGTGAATGAGACTGAAAATCATAATGGTCTGATTCTTTGATGCCAGAGATACTTAGAAATATAGATTGTAGCATTAGATCCAAACAGAGTTTGTTATCGCTAGTATGTGCGACAGAGACAGTGAGGGAAGCAAATGTGATAAATCTCTTAAGAGGGAGCTCGCAAGGGCTCCTAATATATCACGAATAAGTCCTGCTCTGAGTTACAGCAGTTTCAGCTGAGTTGTTCACAAGGCAAATAAAATGTATTCCAAGGGCTGTGCCACGGCAATCATCATCACCTTTAAGATTTCAGAGAAAAGAAGGGAGATTTGAAAACACTTTTGGAAAAAAGCTGCATATAAATATTTTCCCCCTTTCCTAGGTGTATTGCATGAATTAAATGACTTAAATTTTTCCAGGGCAGTAGTCAAACTCCATAACAATAATGCTAAAAGTTCTATCATTTTACAATCATTTTGTATTTGCAGAAAGGACTGGTTTCCCGTCAGGCTTGAAGAGACTAGTCAATAATGTGTTGACAGTATGTAGACTTATTTATAAAATGGATACAGATCAGTTTAAATGAACACATTTATTCTACAAAGAATAGATTGTTTTCAAACTTAGGTGGAATTTATTTTCCTTTATTTGATGAAGACTCATTAATTATATACAATAATTTTCAGGAATGACATATCTACCAATAAAAGCCACAATTCAGTGTGGAATATATGTGAGCATCAATATATGTAATTATATATAAATGATCACAAATATCATCAGTTTATGTATTGTAAACAGTGTAAATGGATACATGTGAAGTGAAAAATCAAATAAAATGGAATAACTTGATTATTTTTTTCTGATTTGATTTCTAATTTGACTGTTTCTGTTTGTACTAATGAGAACACTAGAGCATCTTGTTTAGTGACTATCCATTTTCAACCCAGTCTACCTAAGACTAGAGTATTTGTCCACACAAAAAATAAAGGTTACTGAAGATTATATTTTAAGATTATGTTTATTTTAAATAATGGACTTGTGCTGGTTTACAGCTTTCCTTTTTTGAATCTGTTAGCTGCAGGGGATTTTTGGAAAAGGGAGCACCCTGCAAGAAATATTATAAAAACGGATGACAAGAGTCTCCTGATACTGTAAAGGAAGAATTTAAAAAGAAATTTTCAATAATTTTGTTTTGGAATTTTTCTTTTCTACTCTAGAAAATAACAAACGGTTAAACACTTGGACATTTTAAGTGACCTTCTCTTTATACACGTGAAAGATACTCTTTCTCAAATACACAAATTCTAGTCATGTGCCTACACTATGTCCATTTCAATGAAAAATAAAATGAACTAGATTAAAACATGAGATCTAAATCATACTTAACACTTCTACAGAGTTAGACAGAAAGCATTAGCTCACAAAGTGTCAAGGCTACTCTGCAAGGTTCAAATCACCGCCAGATTTGGTCCCTACAAAAACAATGAATTTGCCATAATGTCATGAAAACAGATACAGAGAGGTATAATTGTGTAACCGGGGACAAAGATAAAGAAAATAAAATCAATTATCAGTCACTTATACATATTTTCATTTTCAGGCTTCCTTTGACTTCCCTCTGATCCATAAAAATAATTTTCAGAAAAAACTCAAGTTTCTGAGCCTATGGCATCCGTCCAACTCTGATAATCAGACTGCCCCAACATCTGGGAAGCCAGAGCTTCTAATGTTTGTTTCTCTGGGATAAATCTTTCTGACAGACAGCCCTTGGGCAGTAGTGTTGGGAACCCCCAAGCACAGTCCTTCAGAGATGACTGCACATAGTCCAGGAGCTCTTGATGGAAGCTGGGAGGAATTTCTACAGATTGCTTTTCCACCTGTTTCATAAATATGAAGTGTACTTACCCTCAGGGAAACAACCCTCCATTCTTGCAAATTTTGACATGCCACGTATTAACTTTTCAGCTGTTATTCAACATGTTTTAAAGATGTGTGAAGCTATGGCAAGTCACAATGGCCACCACACCACTGTGTGGGTCATCAGCTTTTCAGTTCCAAACTGGTTCCAGTTTTGGTTGCATGACAATGAATTTCAAGCAGCTCAATCATTTGCCACCGAAAAGCTGAATACTAGCAACTTGTATTGTTAAAAAGATATATTTTTCCTTTTGAACCCAAATTTCATTGTGATAAGACATGGCAGAGAATATTTGAATCAAGGTAATAAAAGTTGGTAAACTCTGCTAGTGTATCCACATTTCAAAATAAGCACAAATCTCCTCTTTTTCCTCCATTTAACTGTCAGACAAAAGGTGAGAGCAGCATTCCACACTGAGTAATGTGTTACTATGGTGTAAACCTGGTGCAGTGAGTCTACAGTAACAAATTTAAAACAAGTCAAAAAAATTATTGGACTAAAATTACATTAAAAAAAGTAGTGAAGTGTGCAGTAAATCTTTTGAGGCAGTAGTCTTAAGCAACAAGGCTGTGTTTCAATAAATATTTAATAGGAAAAACAAGAATAAAATAATCATGAACAAATATTCTCAAAGCACTCTAGAACAGGGGTATGTACAGCACACAAAATCTCATTTATACCTCAGTACTGTTCAAAGTACCACAAAAGAGTGTGTATTTTCTTATAACCCACGGTATTTCATATGTACAATATGTACAATATACGCCTTATGTGAGTTCTTGTGCATGAGCTCTGCAACAATTATTCAGTACAAATTGCTGCCTGTGACAAGAGTAGCTGCTTTACTGATGTAAATCCAGCACATTAGCACAACTGTACAGACAGCTACAGCAGCAGAAACTCTGTTGCATGATCTACAGAAATAGGTCAGCTTTATGAGGAAATCACTTGTTCTTGGAGGAAATAAATAATGAATTTCCACTTGGGGAGAGACCCCCTTGCAGGCATGAGGCCAACGTGAGTTTTCTTAGCAGGAAGCCTGTTTTTCTGAGAGTCAGAAAAAGGAACAGCCAGTGGCCCTGCTTCGCTGCCTGGGTGCAGAGAGATGCCTTTCATCACACTTACATGAGGCACAGTGCAAAAGGGTACAAGGAGAGGATGGAGCTATGACAGCACTCATATCACAGCCCTGGCAGCAGGGGTATACCGTGCTCACTGGGAAGGGAAAGCTACAACACATAGTGACCCTCAGCAGCTTTGTGTGACAGTGAGAAAATGACAAGGGCCAGTGGGAATCACACATGCTCATCAGCACATTACAAACTGACAACCCTGTCCAAGGGCTTAATGAATGCACTTAAGATACCCATATCTAAAGACATTTGTTATGAATTTATTTCTCATAATGTATGTATTTTTATGTTCAAATATATTTAAATACATGTATTCATAACACCAATTATTTTTGGGCAAAAGGAAGTGGGTAAAATCAGCATTTATTATGAAAATTGCTATGGATTTTTTTACCTTCCAAATCTGTGTATGTATTAACATCAGCTGTTTCATCTCTTCACAGCTTCTTACTACATCTTACCATGCAATGGTAAGATACAATCTGTAAGCAAAAAGCTGAAAAACCATCATAAGGGTTCCTTCTCTCCTATGTCATAGGTACTGTATTTCCTAATCCATGAGGTCACAGGAAAGCTCTCCTTTATTTTAGTGTTAGGAGATGGGAGGATAGCTATATTTTTGGTTATGTTTCCTGCCCTCTCAACTGCACCTTACAAATATTCCAGTTATCCAGATTTTTAAATAGAGGCAAGAAATTCCACAGGAATATCCATTACTGCAGCCTGACAGATACAGGGAGAAGATGAGGGAACTGGGTTTGATGCTTTAAGATTTAACTTTCATATTTTTCAGATTCTCTGCTGCCTAGGAGTGTAGCTTCACATGAAGTGCTAGTAAGGTCTCTTCATAGACAAAACAAATCCTTTTCCTGCTCAATACCAAGGACGAGTACAACTTTCAGGCCCAAAAGCATAAACAATTGTAGACTGAGGAGAGAAACAAGAAGGATGGGACCTTGCAGCCTGGAGCTGTGGTTACACAACTGGGCCCCAATATGCAAATGGACCAAATCTTATAAAAGTGTAAGAACTCATGACTGGTGGTCCATTTTTTGACCGTTCTAAGTCCACCTTGGGTGTAGCCCTGGTCACGCTCTTGTCCTGCCTGAGGTGTACCCTAAAGGCCTTCCAATAAATATCTACTTTATTCTCTAGCTCTATCCAGTCTCTGTTTCAAGTCAGCCTGCCCAAAGCGTCAGGTCTGCTCAGCCTAAGAAAGGAAGGCTAATGAGAGACCTGGCTGCGGTCTGAAGCCACCTGAGAGGAGGGTGTGGAGAAGATTGAAATGCTTCCAAAAAGGCTCTCCTCAAAGGTCCACTGTGGGAGGATAAGAAGCATTGGGATGACATTGTGGTACCTACTGTGTGACTGTCCTGTTTTCAGTGAGAGGTTGGACCCGAGGCACCCTGAGGCTTTTTGCCTCCAGGTGACTCTGCTGAGCAGAAGTCCTGGCTCCCCTGTCAGATCAAAAGCTACTTCCCACAAAAATGCTAGGCATTTCTCATAGGAAAGAGCTTATCTTTCTGAGTGAAATCTACACAGCAGTACTCTGAATCCCAAATCAGGTTTTATGCACAAGACCCAAAGAGTCTGAGCCTCGTCAGCTTTCCAGAGGAAGTACTGTCCTATGCAAACGTAACTTCACAGACCTGAGCTGACTTACAAAGATGCACAGACTGTAGAGAGCAGTAAATATAATCTGAATGCAAATATCACTATGACTTATCTTTTCAGTACATTTGCCCATTAAAGTAGGTTCTTTTGGGAATGAAGTATGGGCCAATTGTAAAATCAGTTAAATGTCTCCCCTTGGTCACTTTCACTCCTGAAACAGATGAGTGTATAAATTAAATAAATTAATATTTTTCAGTTCTAATTTCTCTGACTGGACAGCTTATTTATTTAATCTGTGTTTACAGGAGCTTCACATCTTCTCAATGTGAAGGGTTTTAGTCTGTTTCCAGGCAGGCAGTGAAAACAATGTAATGCTGCACTGAACCTCCTGGTATCTGATTCAACCCCCTCCTCAAAGGCAGCATCCTTTGATCTCAGCGCCTTGCTTCTGGACCCCTTCTCTCTCCTGGCTGCAGCAGCAGCAGCCTCATGTGACACCTGCAGCTGGTGGGGAAATATGTTTTCCACAGGCACACAGAGGGACAGCTGCCAGGTGCACGAGGTAGCACTCTGGGTATGGATTCATTGTGTATCTGTCTGTGCAGGCTAAAAAAGCAGCCTATCTCTACCCAGTCAGTTGTTTAAATGGCCACTATTTCAGAAATTGGTTCTGTACTTGAGTGAAGACACTGTCATGAAGAATACAAAAACTTGCCTGTGCTAACAAAATTATCTTGCTGTTTCCTGGTTTCTGTCATAAACACACACAGAAAGAGTTGCTCTGCACCATGTAACAGCCACATTTGAGATAGAGCAGCAGTCTTTATTTCCAATTTGCTTTTATGTCAGTCCCTATCCTGCCCAAATACTGACAATCATTATCATATTAACAGCAGATTTGAAATACATTTTTCCTTTACAGAACAGAGATATTCAGTCCAGTCTCAGATGACATGGTTAAAGTTTCACAGTGTTCTCCTGTCACATGTCAGATTAATTAACTCAGCCCTGATTAATTTAAACTAGAAGTTTCTTTTATTCAACCTTCTAAAATACCAAATTCCACAGATTTCCTGCAGAGATACACAGGCACAACAATTCCCATTGCAATCTTTCATTATTCTTTACAGAGATACTGTGCCATATTCCATAGTCCCACTAGAATTGCACTGATATGGCTGTACTGACATTGGTAAAATTATCCTTGATTTACTTTGGCACAAAAGAGATCAGCAGCATGTCTACTGGGATAAGATAGTTCCTCCCCATGGTCATATTTACTTTACTTAAGACTACCAAAAAAAAAAAAGAATTGCTAAGATAGTTTCAATATACNAAGAAGAAAAAAAAAAGAAAAAAGAAAGAAAGAAAGAAAAAGTACATTTAGAGCCTCCTCTAAGGTGATGTGCTGCTTTTTGTGACTACCTGGAAGTATGAGAACAGTGTCAATCCAGCAAAATATCTCTGATGTTCAGATTCACATGTACTCACAATAGTCTTTATCTAATACTGTTTAAGAAATAATCAGACCTGAAAAAAATCTTTCCTCAAAAAAAGGGAGGCAGCTTTCATCAAAAATTGAGACAGCAACTGAAATGAAAATAGTTTAAGCTCATTATTTCTACACACAATTGTTTGCCACCTTTAGCAAAAACCAGCAGATCCTCTAGAAGGCACAAACAAGAATTGCTGTCATTAGCATGTGGACTTAGATCAGCTAAGCAAATAGGCAGGCTGGGGAAAACAACCAAAAAAAAGGGCATTTGATAAATGAAGATTGTCAAGGATAGGCAAGCAAGTGAGAGAAGCTGCTTCATTGAGAAAGAAAGATAGATGCTTCAAAAGACTTTCTTTTCACTTTGGTGAATATCTTCCACTATTTCTATTTAACATATCAAGATTAGTGCTATCTGAAAAATTTATTGGCTTTTTAGAAGCCAATTAGCATTAGTGAATAACCACTTTACTTCTCATGCATATCAGTTTTAGAAATTAAGTGTACATCCTCAGGGTGCTCAGGCACCAGAGTGGTAAGAATAACACAAGACCTTGAAATGAGTAGAAACTGCTGAATATGTAAACATATTGAAATAATGCTACTGGTGATAATATTAATGGTAAGGCTGTAGGGAAGAGTGACAGAGCTTCTGTGGAGGTACAGAAAGTTTATTTAGCCACAGACCTTGGGCAATATGCCTTCTCTTTCAGCACTAGTTTGCAGCCCTAGCGCCTCTTAATTAATCTATGAAACTATGAGTCACATGATGCAGCCAAAGAATCCTTAAAGGTTTAAGTCTCCTAGGCCTTTCTCTTTCTTCCACTAACATTAATATGAATACTTTGCATAGAGAGATTGCAAATGGGGTTCAAAAAAGTTAAGCAGAGGCTCTGTTAGCTCTTCATCCTGACATAACAAGGTGGACATGAAAAGCATTTGTTTAGCTCCAGATGTGTATTACTCAACCCATGAGCTTTAAAGACATGTATAATAAAAATTTTCTTAGGAGTTCTCACAGTGCTGTAGCAGAAAAATCTTTTGCAGCTGAAAAACTTATTTTGGTTTAAAATATAAATAGAGGATTTCCTCCCTCCTCCGATGACAGAGCCATTATTTTCCTTTCTTTTATGGTGATCCTCCCTGTGCAATTAGGGCATGCATTCTAGGTTTACTTTTCCTGTAACCTGAGGTCTATTTTAATTCATTCCTCAATGAAAACTGAGGTTCTTATGTGCTCCCTTGACTGGACTTTACAAAACTACAACAAAATATCATTGTGCCTAAAGAACACTGGCAACACTGAAAAAACCACAGAACAAAATACCCATCAGCAAAACACTACCTTTTCAAAGCAGGTGTTTATGGAGAGGGAGCTCTCTTGTTGTCTTACAGTTCCCCCTTTACTTAATTTTGCATAACAGCTATGGTTAAGTGGCTGATTGGATCTGACACAGTATCTGACCCAAAAAGGTCATCAATGGCCATTCTCTGAAACCTAAGGTGCTCTATGAATACAACAGCAGAGACTTTAATGGATGTCAGAGGCAGTGGTGTGCCAGAAAATTGAAATAGTTGTGTGGGTCCACCAAAATGCTGATGTCAGCTCAGCATGTTACACCTCCTTGCCCTCAGGCTGAAGTGACTTCTGATGTTCATAAATCTTCCACTTCTACCTCTGGTTTTCTTAAGGAATCAGCATCAAGGCAATGAAAAGGCACCAGGCAAAGTTTAATTAAACATACAGACATGTTTTCAGCCAAGTTCCCTATACTCTGCCCTAACGGGTACGATTTCAGTACAGGTAGGGACTGATGCACGTCTGAGGAAGGGGTTTAATCTATCAAGTTTATTCCATTTAGAAGGATGACTTTCAGGACTCCAAAGAAAGAATCATTCTTAAATCAATATCTGAGAAGATCTGTGTCCAGTAAGTGCTTAGTCCTTTTTTCATACTCTTCTCTGGAGACCTGTGAGACAGATGGTTCAAAGGACCTAACCCTCATTTCTCCAGAACAGAAGGCTTTGCCTTTGGGCTTATTGCTGTCACAGCATGCATATAACCTCCACTTCTCTTTTTCTGAAGCTGAGCTTGTCCACCAGTTCTAGGTCCTGTGGCGACTCATATGGACAATGATTATTTATCATCAAATAAAATTATACATAGTAAAAAAACAAACAAAAAAACCCCACCAAAAACCCCAACAACAACAATGAAAAATTATGCAAAATTTTATCTTACTATTTTGGGGAAAAAAATTTTACACTTTTCAAACTAGCTTTGTTGAAAGTCAAAAGAGTAATCCTATTGGCAAATATGTATATGCAAACGAACTATATCTCTCAAAAGAGAACTTGCATAGACAAACTTTCAGGTTCAAGAACTCAGGTGTAGCAGTTGTGGTCATTTAATTTTTACAGACACATTCCTGATGAAACAGATTAATTTTAAAATGTGCAATATGGACAGAGATGCAGCAATTCACACTGCATTTCAAACAATTCCTGCTCAGCATTGCTAATTAGGAAATCCCAGCAAAACAAGAAATATGATACCTCATAGCGCTGTTAAAAGTCTGAAAACCAGCAAATTCCAAACTCTCCAAAGATAAAGTCTTAAGAACTCTCAGTGCAACAAATCTGTTCCACATGAAAGCTTTATAGATCTTGTTCAAAGCTTCAACAAATGCAAATATCATTACTGCATATAGGCTCTGAGCTGGTGTCATTTGCCATACCTCCATGGAAGTCAATGATGATACATTGATTTCCACTAATGAGGGTCTGACCAAAAAAAAAAATGCTGCATCCATTCACCTAAGAAATTCTTTCCCCCCACACTTTCAAACTTTATTTAGATTTCTCCAAGGGAGCAGGAGTGCTGAATTATCATTAAATACATTCAGCATCCTCACCCAGAGCCAACCCCACTCTAAGTGCAAGAAGGGCATAAGAAATTCACCACTGTGACTCAGTCTTAGTATAGATTGAGATAATCACTGTCAGAGATGAAGAAAGGGCAGCACAGAAGGTGATCTGGAAAAGTTTTTAGTTTCTTGAAAACCCATGGCAGTAACTGGGAAATGAGTTAGGTAGTTTTAGGGCTCCAGATACAAGTAAAGGTATAACGGTTAGGAAGAAAGAATAGTAGAAAAGAGTTTTGTTGAGTAATCCCTCAAAATTTTTTAAAGAAGAAAACTTCTGAGAAACAAGATAGATTGGAATAAGAAAAATAATTCAAAATATATCCTGCTGTTTTAGCAGCATTTTTTAGTCCTATCAAAGTATTATGTTTTTTCTGATAAAGTGTAAGAACGGAAGTATAACTTTTCTTAAGAAGAGTGATGAGTGACCCAGTTTTAGAGGTTGCATTCATACTGTTATCCTCTGGGTTTTATGTTTAAAAGATTATCTTGACACTAGTAAAGAAGCTTTACTGTATTTTTCCCAGTTAAGTTTTGGACTCTACGTTTACAGGGAAAACTAAGCTGATAAGAGAGAAGAAAAAATGTTTTGAACAAGAGTTCCATTAAAAAAAACCCAAACCCTTTTAAAGATACAGATGTCTGAAATTTCCTTTTGGGTTCCATTTCCTTCCCCAGATTGCCTCCCCCTCCCCCCTCCCCAAAGTACTTGTTGGATTACTTATTTGACACTATCAGCCATCTAGAACTCAAAAGTTATGCGCAGTGAGACTCCTTAGGTTGCAGCAATTTTAACTAGGACACTTATTCTCCCCACAGAAGAGAGCAAAGCCCCAGGCACCCAGCGTACTTTCCTGCCACTTGTCAGAAGTACTTGCTTTGTTTGGTTTAGAAGCTGGGAATATATCAAAGATGAGAGTCAGGGCTATGACTATTTCAAGAAACCATTTTATTCTTGCACCTCAATAGAACCCACATCATGGTCAGGTCATTGAATCCTTTCATTAAAAATAATCTCTTATCAATGTCACAGATAGAAAATGCTTGTTGTGCAAGAAAGTAACATATAAAAGTAATTTATGCAAGAAAAAACAATTTACCTATCCAGGCAACAATTAAAAACATACCCATTTTGCTTACATGCTTTTCTTTCTTGATGAATAATACAAAGAGGGTCCTTGTTTGAATTTTTCAGTGATCAAAATCTAGCTGGGAATGACATTTGATTGAGATTTTGGTTGCCAGGCCAGATAAACAGATTCACTCTCATATCAGTATTTCAAAGGTTGTTTGCAAATTAAATACCTTTTATTCAAGGATGACATATTCCAAAGCTGTTCTGGAGGGCTTACTGCAGTGGTTACAACCTGCACAGGTTGACCTGAAATATACCACAAACGACTTGATTTAAGGCCAGAAGGAAACTTGTACCCTTCGCTTTCCTATGAGAGCAACACAGACATGTAATGTTATTACAATATCTTTATAGTTTTGAAATGCAAAAGCCAACCCTATAATCATCACGTTGTATTCTACATAATTACAGTAATTTCATAACATATCTAGAATGTAAACACAAAGGAAATGTAATTGCAGTTTTCCCCAACAGCTGGTAAAACCACTGTTTTAAACTTAAACCTACAAAACTACTGTCATTCCTTATGCTGGTGACACCTGGAAGAGCAGAAAATAATCTTTAAACTTAGTTGTTTTATAAAATACATTGATTAAACAGTTGACTGAAGTTAGAAATTTCAAATAGTGGAACATCCCAAGTGATATAAGAAGGGTTTTGCATATTGTCAGTGGAACAAAGGAGCAGAGAGCACTCGCACAAAGTGGTTTTGATATCAAAAGGCTGAATTGTCACAGCTATGAATCATCATAAAAAACTGCTGTAACAAGTAATATAAGACTTTGTAAGACATTCTTTAGTGAATCATAGGCTCAAAAAAAAATCCCAAAACTAAACCCCAAACCATTTAACTTCTTTTATATTTTTTCCCCCGATCAGAACAATATTACACAACACAGAACACTAATTTTCAGATTCTAATGCCTTATTGTACATGCCCTCAAAAGAAATATAATTGTTCACTTTTTCTTTAAAGTAGCTATGAATATTTGAGAATATATCAAGACTAAAATCACCCCAGAATTTTGATTGATTGAAAGATTAGAATCCAAAGATTTTTTTTTTTTTGCGTGTGTGTGATTGTTTCATGGTATCACTTGAATATTATCCACCTTTTTGTTATTTTCTCAGAATATGCTTTCATATGTCCAGAAGGGGGATAAGTAGTAGGGAAACAGTATTCTAGTTATTTCAGCCTTTGTCATCAGGAAGAAAACAGACACTTTCGTGTGGGATAGGTAGGCTGCAGGGATACAGCACACCAAGCTTCCCATGGTGAAGGGAAATGCGACTGCGGCAAATAAATCAGATAAATGCATGCTCTGTACCCATATGCAATCTTTTGCCTTGCCCAGCACTCAGGCTGCACCAAACACAAAACTGATTTATACATATTTTAAAAAGGAGATGAGGTTCCAAGGAGGCTGGGTGGCAGGAAACAGAGCTGCACGGTGGCACAGACACACAATTGTTGGAGCAGGGGAGCACAGCTGATTAGCAGGTGCATCTATAGCAGTGTGCAGGACACTGAGGATTTCTTCCCCACTGTCTCAAGGGAAACCTCAGTTCCAAGACCAGCTGCTAGAAACATTCGGCAAGTTTGGTTTATTCTTATATGACAATTGCATTAGAGACAGAACTGAATGATGAAAGTAAGCAATGAAATATTTTCCATTACTGAATTTTTCTTTGAATAAACTGGGATCTATTTTCTCATAAAAGTGTAAAAGCTTTGCAGCAGTAAATATTATATAAGACAAAAGTATTTCTTATTCATGGATCTGCTGGGAGTTTTTGCATGATCTTGGTTAGCTCCACAAAGCAAGCATTTAAACAGCCAATACAAATTTCATGAGATTAGTTGACAAATAACTACTTATTTTCCTTGTTCTGGACCACTTTATCAAAAATTCATAGAAAAGAATCCATAACTCAATGGTTTTTAAAGACAGAAGACAACATTATAGGTTTTCAGTACAATTTCAAAACATATTAAGATGAATTCTTCAAAGAATTTCTGTGGAGCTTGGAATATGATAAGTGTAAAACCTCAAAATCTATGACAGTTAATCATCTAACACAAGGAAGTCCATTTCCTAAATAAGACACCTCCTTGAACTGAGCTGCCTTACCAAGCTTTAAGCTTAGAGCTTAAAGATTAATTTAAAAAATGCCTCAGTGAAAGATGATTTTGACACATCTTAGCATCCCTCATGTCTTCTTATGCGATACTTGGTAAGTGTTATTGCATATTTAGAAAACAATAAATAGAGTATAGAAAGCCAGCTCTGAAGGGACACAACTATACTTTTTAGGTGTTTTGAATCTCTGACCTATTCCTAGAAAAAAAAAAATCATTTACTGAAATTTTATACTGTTTCTGTACATGTGTACTTGTAAATTAGTAAATTTCAGTACAAAAATAGTCTTTAACTGTTGACTAGTAGCTGTGAGTTCTC
Source organism: Hylia prasina (assembly GCA_013397195.1). Taxonomy (NCBI): domain Eukaryota; kingdom Metazoa; phylum Chordata; class Aves; order Passeriformes; family Sylviidae; genus Hylia; species Hylia prasina. Next base: position 138,646 of record VYXD01013467.1, read on the forward strand.
CCAATAACACTGAAATCTGCGACATTCATTTTAAGAATATGTGAAATAATTCTTATACAAAGCTCCAAGGATTAAACAGAGAAAAAGACAGTTTAGATCTTTAGCACTCCCCACTGATGAAAAACTGTTTAGTCAAAGATTTAACTGTATGAATACAGTTGTTGGCCAAAAACCATACCAAGAAGCTCCTGCACCCGGGACAGATGTGTGCAAAGCTCAGTCATATGAAAAATAAATTACAATGAACCCACAGGGGAGTCAGCACTGAGGAAGAAAGGAAAAAAACCTCAACAAGGTGTGATCAAACAAAAAAGAGAGGAAAATGCATTGAGATCAGAAAACCAAACAGAAAATGAAACCGATACCTGCATAGGCTGGGGTATAAAAATTGATTTTACAATAATCTCTGCCACAAATTTTATGTCACAATAGCATAATTTTGAGCTCACATTAACTCTCTATCAGCTCTTACAAGAAGTTTTCTTGGTTCTCCTATCTAAAGAAAGAGTCTCTTATATCTGTGAGACACATTTTCCCACCATGTCCAGCTATAACCCTTCTGATTTCTTGGCATTGTGACTGCTCCTCTTGGTGAGGGAGGACTGAACCTCAACTGAGGTTTCACATCACATTCAGGGAATGCATACAGAAATGAATGCTGATTGTGAACATGTGCTCTGGGTGGTGGCTGAGGGCCATTCTGTGAAATCTGACAGACTTTACTGCCTTGCAGGACAGTTGGGTCAGCAGAAAGGCCTCTCAACTCTCCTGGCTTACACAGGCAGTGCTAATAAGGGTTGGATCTTATTAGTCTTTCATCATCATTCTGTGATGTTTTAAGGATTTTTAACTGATTCTGTTGTCATATCTCTTCAAGAGCAACCAGCAAGATCCTGATGTGACTTCCAGGAAGGCAAACCTGCAGGAAGGCTGCAGAAAGAGGCTGGTCTAAGCAGATGGTCCTTTGCTTTATTTTCTGGCTGAAGAGAATTTTGGAGCTGTATGTGCTGGGCAAAACAATTTGGAAATATTTGAGCTGAAGGAGAAGCATAACCCTGGCCATGCTCTCAGGCTTTCTCAGCAGAACCTACTTGGCTCTGCACAAAGGTGCTCTTTTGCCTCATGTCCTCCAAATATTTGGGAGTGAATGCATCATGTCAAGTCAAGGGGATCACCATCACATACAAATTCTACAGATTTTTGCCCCTTCACTGTCCTTCATCATGGTCTTAGGCACCTGGGACCAGAATTCATCCAAAGAGAAGGGTAGACGCTTATTTTGCGACCGTCTTTCCTATCTCGTTTCCTTCCTCTACCTTCCTCTAGGAATACAGGCACCAGGCACACTTTTTCCCCAGAACTCTTGCTATCCAAATCCTGGATGAAATGACATCCAACTCCTTTGAAGGCGAAGTGCTGAAGATTTTCAGGTCAGAGAACACTGAAACCTCACAAAATATGACAAAACTCTATGAGGAGTTAGGCAATTTTTAATATGGACAAAAGGTGGTGTTTTTTGGTGTGTTTTTGTTTTGTTTTGTTTTGTTTGTTTGTTTGTTTTTACAAGAAAAGCTTATTTAGAATAAAACACTATTTTTCTTGAGCCCTTATGTTTAATGGAGCTTTTCTTTTCTCCATCACTGTAGCTCAGTAACATGGCACTTCTCCAAAATTGATGTGTAATAACTTCTGTTTAAGAAGGAGTTTTATCAATAATTTCTTTTGGCTCTAACAAACAAACAAACAAACAAACAAACAAACAACAACCAAAACCCCCCAGCCTATGAGCCCTAAAAGACAAGGACTATTTCCTTTGGGTTTTGATACCATGTGAAGTCTTGCAGGAAATCTTTAAAAACCAGCATTAGAACAGACCAAACAACAATGGAGAGGTTATTTTCTCACCAGTGGTGATGCTTTTGACTCCTGTAAACACCTACTGGAAACTCTCTAGGATATCTCAACCCATGATGTTTGCCTCTTGTGCCTCCAGCTGGGGGGTCAGGGACGAGCAAGCAGAAGCGTGGTTTTAGCAGAAGCACTAAATTGGAGAATACTATTTCTAAACCATGACAGTTATCAATTTCACTCTCTTCTACTGTGTGTATTTGTTCAGTAACAATCATTATTAAAAATCATAGAATGGTTTAGGTTGGGAGGGACTTTAAAAATGATTTAGTTCCAAGCCTCCTGCCACTGGCAGGGACACAGACTACTTGACCAGGTTGCTAAATGCCCCATCCAACCTGACGTTGAAAGCTGCCAGGGATGGGGCATCTACAACTTCTCTGGACAGTGCCTCACCAACCTCACAGTTCTGCATACCTACCTAAATTTTTCCTCTTTCTGTGTGAATTCTTTATTCCTTGTCCTATTGCTATGGTTTCTGATGAAGAATTAAAAAAAAAAAAGTTAATGAATCCTATGCCAGCAAATCCTGTGCTCTTATGAAGTAGGCAACTTGCCATTTCCCTCTATCTATTACTCAAGGTATTAAACTCACCAGGAAACTGGAGCTGCTCTTAGAGATACTGCAACAGATATTGCCCTCTAAAGCCTTGGCAAAGAAAATTATCCCAGGTAAGGGAAAACATTATTATGGCTGTTCTGCTGACTGCTATCCTTTCAGCTGACATACAGGAAAACAGACCAAATCCAGAAAAAGGTGGTACACTGTGGTACCAGCCCCGTCAAAATTGGCTGACACCAAAGTTAACACCTGAAGCTGGTGCTACACACAACCCTACTTTCTCTGTGGATCGCTGGCTGGTAGCTGCTCACGTGGACAAGACAGATACATTTTCCCTAACATGCTCTTTGTGCAGCTTTAGCAGGCATAATGCTGACTCAGCAGTTCCACTTGTAGGTCTGCCCAGACTGCCAGAATTCAGGTGAGGGATACATATATTTCAAACGCTCTAAATCACAGTGAAACCTCTTTCTTCATAAATAACACTGATTTCTACTCTGCATTTTTCCTGCTGCTGCTCCCATAGACAGTACAGGACCAGCTCTGTGACAGTGATTGGAAACCCTGATATAAACAGCAGGATTGTTATCTGTCCTTCAACAGCTGGGAGCACTGCCAGCAGGAGCGTATTTAAGCTTATTAAACAGGCAAGGTCATTTCACTCCTGTCAAAGTTTTGTTTTCAAATTTCTCTGTGGAAAGAAATTTTATTCATTTCTATTATCATTCTCCTGACGTTTTCATTCACAGATGGAACTTCTCCAAAGACAGGAAGAAATGTGGAAATTTTCATTTTAGTCCCTTAGCTACATATATTACTTCTACCTTATCAACAAATATGTATTACTTTGCACAGTCATGTGTTAATCTCTATAGCAGCCAGCACAGGAGGTTATGTAGTCATCTTTAGCACTCTGCAGATACGTGTTTTCCATTATACTCTACTCAGAAACCTTTTCTCCCTGGGGGGAAGCTTCTAATGTGATATTTAGCTTGAATCCTAATGCAGCTAAGCTCCATCAAAACCATGCATATGGACTCAAGGGTAACTGTAAATAATGCAAAAATAGATCAATACTAATCTTGACTTGTTTGTGTGTAATTCTCACAGAGCTCTTATGACTCCAGCCACATCCTGTGCCATAGATTCTGACTGGCTGCTCATTCCCAAGTTGTGGCAGGGACTTCAGGAGTATGTGACATCAGCACTGCTCTTACAGATCATATGTGAAATATAAGGAGAATTGCATTATCTCTCTATGTATATAAAAGAATATATAGCATATAGGCTTTAGAATATATTATTTTCTAGAGAAGAATGAAGTTAAAGATGTAAAATAAATAAATTTGGTGTTGCTCACTACTGTGGGACTTAACTTCCTGATCCTATTGTGTTGGATGATTGTGTTTTATTTATCCAGCTTTTCAAGAATAAACAGACTTAGAAAACAGCTATGATTTATTCTAAATCTTAAAAGTAATAAACTGTTTTTCTATATTGTACCTGTTATGTCATTAGACTATATTTGTGCATGTATATTCTATGCTAGAAAAAGTCAACCATTCACAATCATTTATTGAAAAGCTATTTGAACCCAAGTATTTTTGGACCCCATTAAATAATAATAAACATTTAGTTCTTAAAGTGTGTATTTTTATTTTAAAGCTAGAGTCCCATGAACAAACATCTAATTATCTTCTAAAGGTGTTCTATTTGGAAATAATTCTGAATTATACAATTTCCTGGACAAAGAATACAATTTCCTGGCCTTCACTCTTCTTCCCCCATTGTGTTTATCTGTTGTGATTTTTCTTGTTTTATTTTTCTATTCACCAGCTCCTTTTAGTAATACCAAGCAAAAAAGCTGCTTTTTCAAACATCAGAAGAGCGTTGAGGAAATCAGCTCCTTGCAGGGTTCTAGAGGTAGATTTTGCTCATTAGAAAGTAGCAGACAGATTGCTGACAAAGGTTCTAATAAGCAGCATTAAAGCATTAATACCACGAGCTCAGGGTTTTGTACAACATAGCAAACCGTATGCTGCCGAACTCGGGATCTCTTTCCAGCTGTCAACTGACAGTATCCCTGGGTTCCCACTAATTGGTGACACACCAAGGCAAACAAGTCAGCTAATTCCAGAACAGTGAACTGATTAACTTCGGGTGTATATACATATTTATAAAGAGAGTGTTGCTTTTGTCTCAGTAATCAAAACCAGGTTTAGTTTTCGATTTTAAAAGTCGTGGACTACAAAAGTACTAATGGCACAAAAAAGACAAGCCAGGACTAACTCTTTCAAGTAAATGTTTGAAAACTGTATTGAGGTAAAAAATAGAGAATGTCTATGTATGTAGAAAACTGGGACTGATCAGCCATTGTATCATTCCTGTCTACTCATAAAAGCATCACAATTATTATTCTACTATAAGATAAAGGCATTTTACAACAATATCACATTTTCTCTACCTTAATCCTGTACAATTACATTAAAATAGACTAGTTTTCACTTTTTTACCTCTTTAAATTCACATACTTTTATCAGAAAGCCATAAACTGAAAAAATAATGTCTTTTTAGGTCTATAACAGCATAAAGTATTTCCTTTGATTCTTTTCAGTGTAAATATGAATGTTTGGCTCAGCAGGTGCCACTCTCCACTGCCATGTACTCTGGGAAGTCCCTTGGCTCCATAGTCAAACCTAATGTTTGCAGGGTACAAGATCCTATTGGGCAGTCAGGAAAGCAGTTCAACTCTATGACCAGAATTTTGTGATTTGGCGAAGAAAGAAAACTAAAGAAATCAAAGAGCTGGGAAAGGAAAGCACATTGATAGGTATGTTGCAGAGTGATGGCATTAGAAGCTGTAGATGGTGAAGACAGTCATAAAGCAACTTCTGATTATATTTGTATTCCATGCATCCCTGATCTCCTTAGAAATCAGACTGTGCATCTAAGGATAGGCTCATTCCAGGGTTACCCTTTTTTTGTGACCATGCTGAAAGCACTGTGGCCTCTTTTCAATATAACAGAAACACAGAGTTCTGAAAACAGAAGATGAAGCCCCATGTTTGGTTAATAACCATTTTAAAGCAGAAATAGGTGTCTTGTATTTGTACTTCTGGTCCCATCACTTCTGTATTCCTGGCTTCACTGTGGCCCAATTGGAAGAGAGAGCTGGAAAATGTTCCAGTAGTCTACCTTGCTCTCCTGATGAGGAGAGCCGTGATTTAAAACTCCCTGAAGATGGGAGCACAAATCAGTAGAACACATCCATGGTAAAAATAGAATTATTGTGCTGATACATGGTCAACCATCACTGTTTTTTCTTATTTTTGAGAAAAAGAAAAAATCAGATCCTATTTTCTCCTCAAAGATGGACAATAGTGTTTTACTTTATAGCTTGTCCTGTGTTTTTTGGTCAGGTTCTCCATACAGTTATTATTGTGACTTATCAATTTAAAATTAATCATCTTGACCACAACTAAATTTAAAGAGCCTCAAAGATAGGGGATATGGTTGTGTTATAGAACTGAAGATCTTATTCTAGTACTACCTCTCTACAACCTCTTTTATGATTTAGAGCAAGTCCACACTAGCAAACAAACCTTCTGCATCAAATCTTTGTTACTGTGAGTTTCCAAACAACTTATTTTTTAACAGTTTTTTTACAGGTAAAATGCTGTATCTGGCAATTATTTTTAAGTGTTTTGGTTTTCTTCTTTTGCCCACCAAACTTGTCTTAATTTTATATGAAATTCTCTTCCTGGAGGTCATTGTGCCCATTCTGAACACTGTCCACACTCATTAAATTGAATCACTGTATAGCACAGAATGCTGCTATGGCTGCAGGCAGGAGCAGGAATCCTAAAAGATATGTACTCAAATATTAAAAAAATTATATGCAATATTTTCTGTTTCCCGAATAAGCAAATCAGCAGAGGAAAGGGTTATGCTTATATAAAGTATCTCAGCTTGAGTGTGACAACATTAATTATCCACTGTAACATGCTGATTTATAATTATGAAATCAGTAATTTAATTGGCATCTAATGCAGTAAAAACATTCCTGCCAATGTCATTATCTGAGTGCCAGTGCTTGATGCTTTCAAACTTAGTTAAGCTGTCAGAAATTATTACACTGTTAAATGCATATACCTGCAAAACTGATAGCTATTTAACAAAAATGTTTTAAAAGGTGCTACTACATGACCGATGAAAATACTATCTACACATTTCAGACAAACCAGCCAAGCTCACTGCTGGTCATCAAACACCTCTCACTGTTGATAGAAATAACATCTATATTCCTTGGGAAGAGAAGCTGCCACTGAACCCCGCGATTGATATTTGGATCACTGATTATGTCAATCTGAGTGTCAGAGTTTAACTCCTGGGTGCAACAGCATCTGTGGGTTTGTGGGTTTGTGATGGGTGGCATAAACTGCAGATTAATGCCCCCATCAGAAGATGAGAGTAGCCACTTTGAATGAAGCACAGATGAGCAGTACAAGAGGTGGGATCAGGAAAACCAGTTCACTGTACTTGAGGTACTTTGTGTTAAAGAGCCTGGGGACTAGTTTTACTCCTACTAGTCCTTTCACTCCTGATCTAGAGATCATAGCCAGTACAGCAGGCAGTTCTTCAACCTTGTAGACTTGGGTGAAGGGCCGGATCTTCACAGAGGGAGTCACACAAAGGAAATATATCATCATAACCTTAACAGGACAGTGATCTGCATGAATGATGCCCTGTCAAAAGAGGAATCTAACTTAAAAGCTGGATACAGCAGGTGGTAGAAAGCAGAAAAGAGAATAAAAAAAACAGTGCTGTAGTCAGTAAATCATTGTACAATGGTTTCTTAGCCTTGCTCTACATGACGTATTGTGCCTGTGTAACTATTTCTGTGATGGAAGGGATTCCTTCTACTGAAATTGTTTTACATCTCCAGCTGCTAATGGGTCTCAAGTACTACCACTCTATGCAGTTCATTAAACCCAATGGGAATAAGCCAGAATAAGCTAGATATAACTGATGACATAACAACATGAACTGCTGAAATATTTAGGCATAATTTTCAGTTATTGCATACTGGACTTTTTTGGCTTCCTAGCACAGTTGAAGTGCTGCAACTGCTGAGTGTGAACAAGACCATTTTCTCAGATCATTTTAGAAGAGTGTCAGTTCCTTAGAGAATATGTAATTTTGATATAAATAAAAGTATTCTAAAAGCTGCTGAGCTAAAGATAGATATAAGTATAACCAAGAAAAATGCAATATTACCAAGAGCATGGCCTATGAAGATTCCTGAAGGCAAATAAAGAACTTCACATTAAAAGTATCATGCTGTCAGATAAGTGTAAATGGAGTAGGATTCAACTCATATTAACAAAAAGTTAAGCAACAAACTTCAATGGGAACCCCTCTGCAGCCAGTGGAGATGCAGTTCCCTGGGCTAATCCATCCATTCACAAGGTAGTGTTGCACAATGTCTTTGTGTTTTCTATCACAAAGGGTTTTCTACTTGCAATTCTACAGCCTGTCTTTCACTTGCAGCTCAATTCTCTCACTGAAGTCACAACAGAAATGTTTTTGCATTTTCTTATGACAATATTTTCTTGTTCTTGTGGGACTGACTACCACCATTGGGAGAGTCACCCTTCTTCCATTCTTTGCCAACATTTTGGTTACTCAGTGGACCAAATGGCATGCATGCAGATAGCTTAACTGGTTGCAGCACCTGGTCCCAAAAAGGGCTTCCATCAGCACTTAACAGTATTGTGCCCATACAAGCTGACAGCTTGAGCATGTTTTGAAGACATTCACACAGGTACTATTGACATTTGTGTGCATGTGGGCTGGAAGCAGGACCTGAGGGTGCTCAGCTGTGGACCTTGTCACTTCTCCCCTACTTGATGGCCTCCAGGGAAACTTTTCATTTTCCCTTTCCTCTCTCTCCTGTTTTTATCTTTGCTAAGAAGCTACTTTGGCTGCCACCAGCTATGGAGCCTGCTGATAAATCTCTGTGCATCTCAATCTGTCTCCTTTGTGCCAGAATAGGTGACTGATATCTTTTAAACACCTAATTTTCTGACAGCTGGTGTTAGGTCAAATAAATCCCACCCTCAGGCAGCGCTAAGATGGGGGAAACTGGCAGAAGCCCTTTCCTAACATCTGACTTTTAAATACTTAGCTTATGTGCAGAGTTCTGAGGACTGTGAGCAATGCAGAGTAGCAATTGGATTACAGCTTATGTTGGTAGAATCACTTAATTGTTCACGATCAATCTTTCCAATATTTTCCACAGCTTGTGCTCAAAAGTAAGTCTCAGTCTCACAAGCACTTTCAAGTATGTGGTAACATTAAGAGACCACAATAACAGGATGGGAACTATGAGAAGTAAACTCTCTAGTTTAGTACCTGTAACTCAAGACTCACAAGTTACTTTGATCAATATAAAGGAAATTAACTGGACGATGAAAAAGAAATAAATACAAATAATAAAAGAAAAACTAAGCTATTATTCAGACAATTGAAAAAAAAAAACAGGCTATGCAAGAGAATGTGGAATATTAAATTCAATTTCTTTGTGTATTTTTATTATCAGTTGTCATCACTAAGAAGATTCACAATGAGAGCATCATCCCAATTTTTAATCACTTTAAATACAGATCTGTGAAGCATCACACAATTGCCTTTTATTCTCCCTTTTCTCCCATAAGAATGATAGAAAAAGAGCTGTTTTTAAAATAGCATGCTGCAATACATAATGGCCAAGTATTTATAAAATATTAACTGTTAATGAGACTCCTCAGAATAGTGAATTGTTACCCATTGTCTAATGAAAATGAAACCAATTCAAAGCAGTCACTGCTGTAAAGATACTCACCATAGTAGAGAGTACAGATTGTAATGAAAAACATTACATCTTTAAAAGAATAAGAAAGAAATCTGGAATGCTAAAAGTTCCAGTTTAAGTACACAAAACACAAAGGTCTTCTGTTAAGGCATTCTGAGAGAGGCCTGACCCACCAGCCTTCCAAACCAGGCAGACAGTAAGTGAGACACAGCAGAGCAAATTAGGAACACACAGACATAGTTATGCAGTTTCTGGAGCAGAGCTGATTCATGTTCAGCCTAAGAGAAGCCTAGGGAAAAAAACTAGCCTGGCAGAATTAGCCTTTTAAAACATTTGCTTACTCATTTTGCTATTATATGTAATCCATAATTGAGCATTAAGTAGTTTGTTCTAGACAACTCAATGTTGAGACTGCTCATAACTTTTTGTGAGTGTCTTAATGTGCTTTTTAAAAATAACTAGCTTCTAGGAGTTATTTTTTACTTAATTGTTGAGTTATAATTGTTAGGCATATTTCGGGCCTCAATAGATGTGCTAAATTTTGAAAATATTATCAGAAGATATAAAACCAGAAGGCAAATAAAAATAAGTGCAAACATTGGCTTGTTTTGACTTATTTTTACATTGTGATTTTTGAAGAGCAAAGACTAAGCATGTGCTTATATGGTAAACTTGAGTTGTTATCTGCTGTAAAGCAGAGAAGAGAACAGGAGTGAATAGGAGGCAAGTAGGATTTAAGGCTTGAAAAATAAGGGCTTTCTGGAATTGGGACTTGGTCTGTCTTTCATACAAGCTAATTTAGATTCTACTCTAGCTAAAACACAACTCAGCGACATATTAATTTATTCAAGTTGTTCAAAGTAATTAGTGAACAAGTCAAGAAATAAAATTAATCAGCGTTACAATATAGCATGTGTCTGGGAAAAAAGCTACAAAGTATATAAAGAAAAACTAGCCTTCATTTATATTAAAGAAAACTCACTTCACATAAATAGTAAATGTCAGTTAAAGCCAAGGGAAATATGTACCATGTTCAACAGTATTAAAACTGACATAACATGAATGATTGTCAAAAACTGAGGGTATCTGGCAATGTTAAGAAATATTAAATAGGCAAGAGATTTTTTTATACTGTTTTACCATTTTTGACAGTTTCTATACATAGAAAGAAGGTTCATTTATAGTTGTAAAAATGCAACCTATTCAGTTTTGTTTCATATTCTCTGAGACACTTGAGCAGCTATGAAAAGATAATTTGGGCTCAAATAAAGGCTTTTGTAATTGCTGTCAGCTTGGCCAAATACTGTTTTGAGCAATCTGGACAAAAAGAAAATTGACAGTATACTTAGTTCAACACAAAATTAATAAAGTCAACTGAAAGCAAAAGCTGCTTCATGCAAGGGAAGGGAATGTGAAGGAACCTGCTCTTTCCACACATTTTTTCATCTTTCTCTCCTTTTAAGGACTAAAATCCATTCATTTTGATCTACAAGTTTAATTTGCATGGATGGGTGCCTCCAGGAATTAGGCTGTGTCTGAAATACCAGTTTTTTAAATGAAAAACAGTCTTTGACACTGAGTCATTCATTGACTTGGGGTTATGTGAACACAGCATTTGCAAGTTGTTCTCTTCCATGTATATGTAATAAAATATGGTTGATTGTCACTTCCTGTTTTAGCTAAGTAACACACAGTTTTTGTTTTCCAAAACCAATCCTGCTTCTTTATTCCATCATCCCCCATCTTCCCCTCACATGTTAATTCCTATTCTACAAGATCAATGGCACTCAGGAGGGAAAGAGTGGCACCAAAATTCCAATGTGTCTTAAATTAGTAGATATAATTTTTTTTACTTTAGGACCAACATTACCTTAGTATTTATGGAAGATGATGATATATCTATTTGAAAAAAGAACCTATACCTACATAAAAGAGGACTGGGACCAAAAAGTCCAACAGTGCCATACTTTGCCTTCCTTATGGAAGATAGAAATTTTGGAAGACTATAAAATATTAAAATATTATATTATTATAATAATATTATATTAACTTAGGAAACTTTTAGCAAGAGAGAGATGTTGGGAAGATGTTGCTGTATTGTCTGAAGCTGCACATGAACTTCAAAACAGAAATTCTCAAGAATATTCACTTTAAATATACACACTGGAATGAGAAAAAGAAATTGAAATCCATAAGGCCATGCAGAGCTGCTTCTTCTGCTGTCAGAATTAATGATTTTTCCTTTCTTCTCTAAGGGTTGATTGCTAACACTGTACAGCACCAGAGGCTTCCATCAATGTTATGAAAGAAATTCCTAGACCCAAAATTTACTTTGCCCCATTCAGAGTTGTAACTACAAGATCACATTCTTCAAATTAATTTTCTGATAACTTTTACATTGTAATTTTTTTTTTCCAAAACACTACAGTCTGTACACCAACCCTTGAAAAGAAAACAAATATAATCACATCATTTTGAAAACACACACACCCATATAAAAAACATTCACAAAAAACACAGCCAATAAAGAGGTAAAGAAAAAGGTAAATTCAAAGCTGCAAGAGTTGTAAGAGTGTGAACAGAGCATCTCACATCAAAGGAGTATTTGTGTAGTGTTCTGCTCCACTCAGACACATGAGCTAAGACCTATGGGTCACATCGTTGGGGCAGAGGTGTGGTTGAGTCACTAAGGCAGGATGCAGAGGGCAACTGGCCCCACATCTCTCTGTGCCGTTCCAGGGCAGCTGTCCCACTCCTGGTACACAGCCCTGAACAGACTCATAGAGAAATCTCAGCTCACCTGGCACTGATGAATCTCAGCAGCTTTTGCTGAAAGAGCAGCTCAGTCTGCACTTTGCTTTGTGGCTTTTTCCATCCATTTTTGTCTGTCTGGAACCTAAAATATTATCCACTGAAACATCCAATTTTACTGATGTTTAAGCCTTTGCTATCTGTGTGACTAAATAGGACTGGCTAAAAAGTAGAGAGTTTTATTTGGAACAACACCTTTCTCATTTTTCAGCAAGGACACACCACTGAAAACATCTTTTGCAATTCCAATTTCCCCCAAATTCCTTCCAGGAGGCCAGAACAAGGAAGTGCCGTCACAAATCACCACAGCACCTTGCATTTACATCACAAGAAGACATAAAAATATTCCTTCAGAAAACATACCAGTGCACACACTACTGTATAAATAAATAAACAAATAAACAAACATAAACAAACATTATAAATAAAGCCATTATAAATAAATAAACATTAGAAATAAACATTATAAATAAACAATGCTAACATTATTTATTTTTTCCTCAGCAAAACGACCTCTCTCACCCTAGAAGGTACTCAGAAACTGCAGTAAAATTGGCATACAGTTCTGAGGAGAGTTTGCATAGTTGGGGTCTGTAAGCTGAATGAATTTTGTGCCAGGTTTAATTAATAAATACAGTTTGTATGACAAGACGGGAGGCAAAATAAGTGCTTTCAACATCACTTGTCTCAGAGAGGTACAAATTCTGAGGCAATGTGCTCTAATGGGGCCTGGTTTACGTGCATCTCTTCAGTTATATAATGACAGCCTTTAGTTATCTGACTCACATCCTACCTCTCAGTGTTAGGTATGAATCAAAGCCATCCTTGGTCAGAACGAATTATCCTTTGTCACTTGAACACCATTTGATGGAACAAGAATTACATAAACTCTCAGAGCTTTCGTTTCAGGCAGTTCAATTTTTTCTCAGTAGCAAAAAAATAAATCTTTAAAAGTTGAAAGCAGAATTAATTATGAATTTACTTGTTCATGTAGAATAATCTGTCTTTAAAATAGCTCAGCATTGAAATTGCCTCAAAGGCAGAAACATCTGCTGTAGAGCAGAAGCACATACACCCTGGCTAAAAACAGAAACCTGAGATTTTATTTTACTGTTGATCAGCTTTGCCATTGCTTGTACTTAACATTGGTGCTCAATTGCATTGCAAGCACTATAGAAGTTTAGTGATTACTCTGAGTGGCACCTAAAACACAATATGCAGGTAGGATGAGTATGTGAAAGCAGAAAACCAATGTCAAAATGTATTCACGTAAAATGATACAGTCCTAAGAAACCTGCCTCTTCAGCAGAAAAAGCTCATGCATACATAGATCTCAGAAGGATTGTATTCAAGAAACAGATGGAAGTTTGCATATTTTTCAAAATGAAAAGTGAAGCAAAAGGAAATAGCCTGCAGAGAGCCAGACAGTCCAGATCGCTCACCAGTAGTTTACCATTCAGGGACTAGGAGGGCAGGGAAGGAAAAAAACCAACAGTCAGAAAATTTGCTCACCACAATAGACTGTAGTATTTGACACTGGGATTATTCATTTTCCTTTACAAGAAGGAAGGAAATTTCGTTGTGCTGGGGTGAGAGACACTAGCTGTGCAAGTGAACAGTGCTTGCAGTAATGACTAATCAGCTAAAAGGAGCCTGCAGCAGGGAGTGAGGGTGTTAGGCAGCCTCTTGCCTTGAAACAGCAGCTGGGCTTATTTTGAGAGAGTAGAACTTCAGCAGAGCCTTTCATACCAACAGGAAAATGCTCGGGAGCAAGTAAACACACAAATACACCACCTATGACCATTCCTGGCTATCGGAGGTCAGTGGGTGCTGAGATGAAACTGCAGATTTCCAGGAAGCTTTGAAGCTCTGCCTGTGTACTGCTTTCAGCCAGTAGCTCCTAGTTTTGTTTTCACCATGAATGGGGCAGTGGGGACACATTCTCCTCAGAGAATCCCCTGTTCTTCATGGTTCCCAACCCTGCTGACAGTAACACGGGGCGAAGGCAGGCTCACCAGGCAACAGTTCTTGTGTTGAACAGACTTGCTGGAAATTCATTGCTGTTCACTGTTCTAACCTCCTGCAAAAACATACCTCTTAGAAGCCCTGTTCTTATAGCTTTCAGCACACATGCACAGGTGTGTTATAAACAGCTCCTGATAGTTTCTAGAGGGCCCCAGAAAATGGAAAAAAAACCATGGAGAATGCAGAATTTGTGTATCGTAAGCATATATATTTAAAAAGTAGGCGAGAAAAAGCAACATGGTAAAAGCAAGGGAAATGTAAAAACAGAGTTTTGGCTGTGCATCAGGGATATCCAAATTGATGTGAAAATGGCTAGTGATGTTAACTGTACCACAGATGACATGATGCTCTGTATTGTAGTACATAGATAGGATCATGTCACCTGTGGTACAGTTTATTCCCAAGCCACATAAATTCCCTATTCAAAAGCAAATTTATTGATTTCTTTCAATTATTGGCTTCTAATCAGGGCAACATAACATATGTTTTCTGATAGCTGTAAAGTATTGGAACTACCCTTCTTTCTCCCTGTACACAATGAAGGAAAGAAAGGAAAATAAATTAAAATAAATAAATAAATAAAAACAACAAAAAACCCAACTCTGAATATCACAGTCTTATTTTGCCTCTGATAACAAACAGGAAAATCCATATAAAATTAGTCTTTTTGTGATGTGCACCTGAGAAGCAGACAGCAGAATTTTTTAACATAATAACTCACTATTAGATTTCCACTTTCCATGCACCAGTGACAGGGAAGAGAAGAAACAACATCTATGCTTTTTAAATAGCAACAAACTTAAAAAAACACTTCTAGAAATAGGGAAAGCCAAGGTCCCAGAAGGACAGAGTAAAAAAGTGCTTGTCTGAAGCACTTTAACCACTGATTTAGGTCTGGCTGTGTTAACAGCTGACTCTATTAAATCAGATGAATTGACCACCAGTATGGTCCTAGCCCATCACTGGTTAAGAGATTAAAGAGACTTGGATGTGCCTGGCTCTTCAGCCTGCAGGAGAGCTCCACTACCTTTAAAAGGGAATGAATACAGTTTATGCAAGTGGAAATGAGTAGAGAATGGTCATATTTAGCAGTGGATTTATACAACCCACTGCCTGATGAATTGGAAATCAAGTTCAATTCAAGTGCAACCATTTTGGAATTCAGAAAACCGTCCTCAGAAAAATCACGCATAAAGGATTTAAGCAGCGATCAAATAACAAGCTGTGGTACTGAGCCCATAATGGCAAAACAAACAACACAGAGGAAACATACTGAAAAGCTATAATAACTGATAAGATGGAGTCACTGTTTGGTGTTTTTTTTTCCTCTCTTGTTTTTCCATTGCGTCTTCCGGACAAAGAAAGCAGAAAGCCCTAGCCAGGGAGTTCCCCTGTGTCATAGTTAGCTCAAGTGCTTTCCCCAAGTCCCACTGGTGTAAAGGAACATATTGGCAGGGAAGGGACATGGTTATACTGCTCTGGCAAACTCCATCTGGCATATATGTCCCAGGGGTGCTGAAGACAGCTGGCATTAGTTTTATTAGTCGAACTCAAATCTTTCTCTGGATCAATGTGTACAAATCAGACCTGTAACTCTGTTTGTTGCTGTGCTCCTGCACAAGGCAGGCTTTGCCACAAACTGGAAAACACAAAGATTCCTTTTTTGTTCACTTTTAAATCTAAATATTATCCACTGAAACACCAGTCACTCAGCATCATCTTCTCATTTTTATTGTTCTTCTAGCAGAGAAAACTGAGTTTAAAGCCCTTTAAAGGGGATCTATCTCAATCTGTCCTAATCTGTTGAAGAAGAAAACCATTATAACCACAGCTCAATCCCTACAAACTCAGGATATCGAACTCTCCTAACAAAAAATCAGGTCAGTTGAAATGAACTTCTTGTTCCACTGGCAGTACAGAATACTGACAACAGACTGGATCAAATGTCCGTACAAGATTCTTCATAAAAAAAATCTAGCTGAAATTATACCTGAAGAATCTGTGTGCTACTTGAAAAATTTAAATGAAGACAAATTTTTTAAAAAGCTAAATCTGTTACTTCCTTCTTTTTCACAGATATCCTGAATGAGTACTTTAAAAATTAGTTTAATTAATTTAATTATTTTAATTAATTTGATAATTTAAATACTTATGAATGCTAGAGCAAGGAGTCCAACAATACATATGAAAATAGGTGTTCATTCCAGACTGTGGTGCAATACCACAGAAACATGGGCAACACAAATGGCTAGAAATGTTAATAATGATAAAAAAGATGCTTATTATCTATTGCAGTGGAATTTCACTAGCAGGAAGAAGTATAGCAGCCAAAAGATTTCTTTCACAGCCCTACATCAGCGACTAATAAACTGTGACCCCAATACTGCAGACATTAGTCCTTGAGAACAGTCCCATTGAAATTTAAAACCTCAAATGTTCTTTTTGAATTATGCCTAAAAAGGTCTTTTTTTTAGAAAAAACAACTTTGAAATCATTCCAATATCTAAAGCCATTGTAGGACAAAATTGCTGCTTCCATATGAGATTCATTCTAACAGAGGAGTATTCAAAAGCTGTCTTTTGAAGTTTTAAAAATGTCTTAATTTGTGTAAAATTTGCTAATAGTATGAATAATGATACAGAACTGGATAGCAAAAATATTTTTTTGAAATAAGTGTTGGGTTTCCCTTCATGCTGTTTTAAGTGCCTATTCTCTTAACGGTTATTATTCTCTTAACAGATACATATCAGCACAGCACCAATTGAGCACTAATTCCAATTCTTTCATGACTCAGCTATTTAATCTGAAATTAGTGTCAAATGTTTGTATTCTAGTAAGAAATAAAGGTTTGCTTGAGCAGCTTCTATGTGGCATCATATCCAAATGTGGCAGTTCTATTACTTAACATTTTAAAATACGATCAAAAGGGTAATTTGTCTTGGAAAAAAAATACCCAAACCCCAAAATACTCCCTCTTTGCCAATCCAATTCTTTCTTCTCTTATGGCTATGTGGGAAGCTGTTCAAGTTTGACTCTCTAAGGAAATAAATTAAAGAATGAGATAGGTTTTTAGATCTGTCTGCTGTGGCAAGAGAAAGGAGATACAGATTTTTGATAGTGTGTTTCTTCCATTATCCATATACAAAATATCCTGGTTTATGTAATAGAACATTTTATTCCTCTCTGAAACACTTCTTTGAGTGAATTACTTGAACTGCCTCTCAGCCACCAATATAGTACTTTTTTGATATATCCATCAGAACTTCATTGAACAAACTGAGATTGAAGGGGGTGTGTGTGTGTGTGTGTGTAAAACTTAAAAACAGAGTGAGGGGAGAGAGAAAGAATGAAGCATAATGTAGCCAAAAGTGGAAAAAGAGGTGTCTTTCATAAAAATGGTTCAATCTTTGGATTGCAAAGGCATTTGAATCAACCTTAACATTAGCTTATTTCATTAATATATATTCTAATATTTTCTCTGCATATCCCAGAGTTTCTCAGTTTTTTCCCCAAGATAAATAAAGTCATTTTGATAGGACTAAGGTAAACATTACAATGCAAACTTAAAATGTAATAGTTGTGATAAAAATTCCCTTACCTTTACTGGGAACATTTTCATTGACCTTGGTGAGCTTTGGTAGAGCTTTAAAAGAGATTATTAAAGTCTTTTGGTTCAAAATCTAACTAGAATGGGGAATATTAAGGTTTGTAAGGGACAGGTTTGTAGCTGCTGTAAAGTTTCATAGCTCTATTGACTTTGAGAATGTTTAAATAATTTATACTAGCAGATGATTTGCCTTCAAAATTCACAAACAACTTTCATTCCCCTTCTATTAATCTTCCACACTGTACGTACCACATTTTGGAGAGTAAATATGAATGTATGGTCAGTACTTTGACTTTTATTTTTTTATTATCAGCTCTTGGAAGATGAATAAGTTGTGTGCCCATTGATTTCCTGCTGTTCTGTATGTGGAGCGGATAATAAATCCATATCACATCAAGTGTGCTTTAGAAAAAGATGCACTCTGGATTTTAGAGCACATAATTAGGTCAAAAAGGCAGCCTGGGTAGCTGGGTTGTCTGGAATCAAAGAGAGTATCTGGAAACAAATTGAATATAGCTTGTAGAACTTTTCATTGACATGATGACTGAGAATTTCAAATTTGTATATACTTTAGTAAATCCATAAGTAGTAAAGAAAGTAATTTGGAGATCTTTTTTTAGAGAGACAAAATTCAAAACTTTTGATTGCTATGAGTTATTGGCATAGGAAACAAAGAGCTCTTTTTTAACTCAACAGAGAAAAAATATTTCAGTGTGCTGGTAGGGAAAGATTATGAAGTTGGGAAGCATGCAGGTTTTTACCGGAATCATAAAATAGCTTAGATTTAAAAAAACCTATGGAGGTCACCTGGTTTGACTCCCTGCTCAAAGCAGGGCTGCTGTTAGATTTAGATCTTACTTTGAATTTAGATCGTGTTACTGAGGGTAATATGGTGTCAAGTTTTAAATATCATCAGAGAGGAATCCTCTCCCAGCTTCCCTGGGCAATCTCTCAACGGGCTTGACCCTTGTTACTGTAAAAGGATCAAAAATGGTTTTCATAGTATTTAAGTGAAATATCAATTATTATAACTCATGCCCTTTTGTTTTTCATCTTTCAGAAGAGCCTGGCTCCACCTTTCCTTCTATCAGCCTTTCCATACACCTCATCCCCTTTTCCATTTTGGTGACCATCCTCTGGACCTGCTCTACCATGTCAACATCTTTCATGTATTGGGGGCCCAAAAATGGATATCTTTCTGCAGATGAAGTCTCACAAGCACCAACATGAGGGACATGGTCACTTTACTTGAATGACTGCAAATAACTTGGTAATAGAGTTTAGCCTTCACTGCTGCAACAACACAGAGCTGACTCAAGCAGAGCATTACTGACCATCCTCAAAAATAACCCAAGGCCAATCTTTTAAGTGTCAGGGGCTGAATTTTAGAATGTCCCTTCTAGGTTCATTAGATATGGCTGAGTAAATATCATCCCAGGTTCCAGCTTGCCCTCTAGTCAGACTTTTTGCCTGTGGAGGGGCTGTTCCTTCAAAGAAAGAGTGAAAAGATGTGTATTACTGAGTTTGTTTAGTTGCTGTTTTAGCTTTTGTTGTGAAAGTTAAAAAAAAAGATGGATGTTGAAATGCTTTTGAGATATACCTACATTTTAAATAATGTGGAAGGTTAGACCATGGATTATTAATTGTGCAATAAATTGCTTTCTTTATCCAGCATATGGGTCACGAGGTTTCTCAAAGGGATAGGGAAAAAGGAATGTATCGTCAGTAATATGTTCAGGATACTCATACAGGCACTGGAACTTGGATGAGCACTGATATCAATAAAGAAACAAATTGGAAATACAGATGGCACCACACCTGTACATGACACATAAGGCTAAGTAATTAAAAAGATTTTTTAATTTATCTTAAGTGTTCACATAGCATCTAAGTAACATTGAGTTCTTCCACCTCTGTATGGTGAGATGAAAACATTTCTTTCAGATGGGAGTGCTTCTGTTATCTGTGTCTTTGTCACCTTGAGATATGGCTGCCCAAACACAGCCTGTGTGAAATCATGTATTTGTGAGAGCATTTTGAAACTAAAGCAAGTTATGAATGCTGTTTCCTGAATATTATGGGGCAAATCCTAATGTGAACACACAGTTATAACAGTTAAAAAAATACTTTGGCTGTTAATTTAAGTGATGTATTTGAAATTCTAATGGTTTTGCCATTTAGATCTAGGCAAACTGTCTTTCTTTCTATAAATTGTGAGTAGATCTAGGACAGTGTGAGTCAGTAAAAACATCTATATGTCAGCAGCATTTGTATTCAGACCTGCTCAGTCTTGGACTCACTATTCAGGTTTTTGGTTTCTTACCCCACAGAATTATGCAGTTTTTTAAACTGTGGAAATATGATCAAAGACATAATTGATGGCTGACATAGAAATTTTTTAGCAAGCCAATCAGTTCAATGTGGAGATGACGTATGCAATTGCCTTCTAAAATTTTTAAAATACTTAATTACTTAGAAAAAGATATTTCTTTATAAATCCTTAAACTTTGTTAGATTCTTACTGACAATGAGAATGATCTAGTCAAGACAGAAATGCCTCTGGTTTACACACAAATGTTTACAAACCTATGGCTTGTAGACCTGCATGCAGACCAAATGTTAGTCAACAGTGGAAAGCAGGGTGAAATTCATAATATGATCTGAAGCTCATTGAAGTTCTCATTTCACGTCTTTGAAACCATCTAGTTCAAGAGGCTTTAGACTGGCTTTATAAAGGAGGTTGTTTCTAAAAAACCAAACCTTTGCACTAAAATACTTGTAACATGAAATGGCATATTTAAGGAATACATTGTGTGCATCATCTTTCTAATGTGTCCCAGCCATTTGAGCTATGATAAATATAATCAGAAGACTATTAATAATATTATTTCCTTTGTTGGAGTATTTTAGTATTACTAGAATCACTTTGGGCTCTCCATACATAAAGGTCACCATCACAGAAGAGTCTCAAGGAACAAGGACCCCTCCTGACAGCTCCCAGCAGGCAGCTGCTCAAAGGACAGGGAAAAGAATGCAAAGTAAAATACTTTGACTCCAACAGGCTAGTCTTTACATTCATATAAATTATTAAAGCTGGAGGTGGCCCTTGAGAATTGGAAGACTAAACTGGGTTTTTGAAAGCTCCCACTGCTTCACTTCCCGCAGAAGAACGAGGACATATCAACGAATCTCATTACCATCACGAGTGAAAATTTTTACTGCATTAGTCTTACCTGGACGGCTTTTAGAAATACAACTACATTGCAGAAAATGGTATAAAAACAGCTCGTGCAGTGGCTAAAAGAAAGCTTTCATAAGAGAGCACAATACAGCCTATTTTACAAACTTTTAACCTCAAGACAGTGTTGCTATATTATACAGTTTTAAACAGAATTACTTACCTTGTATTCTTTTGTTCCTCCTTTTACTGTGTGATCCCTCTCAATGGAAGTACACAGCAATTAAGCATCAGCATTTTACATTCTGCTTATCTGACAACAACACACCTGGTCTAAAATCTGTAAACCCAGTCACCCACCCACCCCACTGTTTCGCCTGAGCTGAGTCACAAGGATTCAAACTTGTCTTTTTGTTGCATCAGCAGCAGACGGACTATATCGATGGAAACAAACAGCTGCTGATTTGTCACTGACCCCAGGGAGAATACAGAGAAATTTGATTCAGTCTCTATAGTCTCCTGACTCCAAAACCTTGTTAAAGGTTTGCACAGATGCATATTACATAATCTCTAGGGTAGGGAGTGGGTTTGTAAGATCATTTCTGCGATGTTCCCAGCTTTGGCTGAAGATAAAATATACTGGGGAGATCTCTTTTTTAACTTCGAATTAGTAATTAGTGATGTTGTTTATGAACACTCCATGCATGGTCTTCTTTAAAACAGCAGAAGAGAAAGCTAGGAAAACAGAAACTGACTAGGCTGAACACACTATCTATGGCACTCTAGGTTTTATAATACTGGGATCTTTGAACCCTCAGTAAAATGTGTGGATATCAAGATTCTCTAGAGCAAAGGCCAGGAGTTTGGTGTTTTGTTGCTTATTTTTGCACCCTTGCCCCCCTAACCCCCTTTGTTTGGCTTTTGTTTGCTTGTTTGTATTTTTGTTAGTTTGGTATTTCTATTTTACAGTTTGGGATGTTTTGGTTGTAAGCACATATTCTATTAATTTGTGAACTATTTCCAATAACATTGTAAAATACAAAACATCTCTTTTTAATCTTTTTCAAGCTGCTTTCAATATAATTTCAAATGAAATAAGGAACTGTTTTCTCCTGTTACACAGAACAGCGCCAGTAATATTTGACCCTTAATTTATGCCTTACTCAGTGCTCTCTGGTTTGATGCTATTCTCAGCTATGAGGTTTTGTCTTATCCAACAGATCGCACAACACCTAAAATTCAATATACCCAGAAAACAAACATGCTAACAAATACAGCTCTTGGAGTGTGGAATCCAACAAAATTTATTTCAAGTGACACTCAGATGTAGTTAAAAACTGCTAATTATCTAATGTGGCAAACTTTGAACACTATTTTACTGCTAAATGTGGCTGGATAATCCAACTGAGTTTAAAGACCAATAGGGTAAAACTCTTCCTATGGTTTGGGGAGGACAGGTGACTAGAGACAATTGCAAGAACAAAACACTACAAACCCCAGAATACTTTAAAGCTTTGAACTATCCATAGAGAGCAGCAACTGTTGTTCATGGTCTTAGTAGAAATCAAGAACCTACTGCAATCTCTGCAATGCACCACTTGCTCTACTCTTTCACAGGAAGAAAAGTGCAATTTGCTTCAGAATTAGTAACTCTTATCATAGCTTTTTTATTGCTTATGTTCCAAACAAAACCTAATCTCTGAGTGTGCTATGAATCCAGAATACCAACAGTTGCAGAAAAGACTTTGTGTAATTATAATTGCAGGTATCTTGTAGAAATTAACTTCCAGACAAATCAATGGGTAATTTTCCAGATACAACTAGAAAACTGAAATTATGTTCTGCCCCACAGCCTGCTTTTTGACCATGCAGTGGATTTTAAATAAAAGATTAAAAGTTTAATATTTTTTTATCTGTGCTCCTGTCAGAGTAGAACAATGTTGTAGAAGAATGGAATAAGACAGAATTCTTCCTTTAGTCAATATTTGCCAAAAAATGAGATAATACAGTACTAATCAGACAGCAAAATATGGTTTACCCTTTTAGAAACTAAAATAAATGCTTAATGCTTTAGGCTATAGGTAATATAATTTAAATCTCATTTGTATATAGCAAATTAAATAAGTTCTAACAAGTGAACAGGATGAAGAGGAAAGTCAGATATCTCCTCATGGGATTTACCTTACTTTTCTGCTCCATTTTCCCCTTAGTCCTTGTGATATAACCACAACACAAAACAATCTGTTTTTCACACACCACTGTGAATTTTTACATTTTCATTTAATTTCATGATTAATGTTAATGTTAATGCTTGTTATGATTTTGATTCACAGGTAGTGGTAGAGCAAATACAGATTACTAATGAGTATACAACTGACAAATACATTTTAAAAAGATATTCCAGTTTTGTTTCCTTGTCTGTTTTTCCTGAGAACAATGATTGTAGAGTTAAAGGAAATTTTTTTTAAAAAGTATACCTCCAATGAGTCTTCCCAAACAGAGTTGTCTTTTAGATGATAAAGAAATTTTCTGCTGCCACCAATACATTGTGTCAACTTATTATTCTGACTTGTACTTTATGTCATCAGAGATATTAAGATATTATAGAAATGACTTTAGAGATCAGGCTGAGAAAAAGGAGTGGGAGAACTTTGTGAGATTTTGATGTCGCTGGACTTTGACCACATCTACGACAAATTAATTACATGGTCCAATATGGATCTAAGT
The DNA here is from genome assembly GCA_013397195.1 of Hylia prasina. NCBI lineage: Eukaryota > Metazoa > Chordata > Aves > Passeriformes > Sylviidae > Hylia > Hylia prasina. The sequence continues at coordinate 162,317 of VYXD01013467.1, forward strand.
CTGAAAAACCTTGGTTTAAATTACTTGCATCTCATCTCTGGAGAATGGGATGTGAATCTGATTCACAAGAAAAGGAGATTGAGTGATTTTTCTGCAAAACATATTACAGGCCACCTGAGCTTGGAACTATATTCTTTTAGACAAGTCTCACATGGAAGCAGATATCTTTGATACTAGACAGGAAAAGTGGTGTTGCAGCTATTCCAAAGAAAAAAGAATTCAATATTTGGGATTACTCTGTCCTACCAATGCTTAGCAAGCATGTAGAAGCATCACAAAATTTCACACCAATACATCCATTATATTTGCAAAGTATTTATTTTATATCCTTCAATCAAAAGTAAGCAGAAATATCTAAACTTGTTTATATTTTTATTATGACTTTATAGGAAAAAACCTCATTTTTAAAAACATCATGTGATGAACTTCACTAAAGCATTTCCATTTTTATAGGCCCCACTGTTCTGCAAAATTAAAAAAAAAAAAAATCTGTTATCTCACAGACTGACATCACAGTAGTCAATATATTTGGGACAACATTACACTTTTTGGCCTTCCAAGAACTGTCTACTAGTAAATTTTCCCTCTTTTTTAAGTTCAGCTTTTGCTTGTCAACTTTATTACAAACACACTTAATAAGGTGGGGGCTTTTTTGGTTTTTTTGTTGTTGTTGTTGTTGTTGGTTTTTTGTTTTGTTTTGTTTTGGTTTGGTTTGGTTTTTTTTTTGAGAGAGAGGCTTTTGTGTTCTTCCTAGCTCTGTGTACAGTGTCTCTGTGGCCTTTGCATCACTCCTTTTTGTTCATGGTGATCCAATCTATTTTTCCCTTTCCCAAATTTTTCTGCTTATCTGGCAGCCATTAATCAGCCTTGGATTTAGCCATACTGCTCCCTTTCTCTATTTCAATATGAGTGAACAAGTTGCACCTATACATTTAAAATTGTTGAAAACCACCTGTGTCGCCTACCTCCTTTCTCCTTTAGCTTACTTCTCAAATCCCAGTGTTTGCTCACTGCCTGCTCGTTTGCTGCTTGTTATTCTGCTCTCTGGGCTCTTTTCTGAAAAGCTGTGAACTCTGTCAATTCACTGTCATTCTCATCCATGTTGTCTTCAGCCCTCATAGTACCAGTGAATATTTTTTTGTTGGCTGGAATCAGTCCAGAAAAATGTCTCCCTCAAATATTTTCTTGAAGTTGTGTACTGAAGTCTTCTCATAGACACTTTCTCAGAAACTGCTGGACATCATATCCCTGCAGTACTCTCTAGCCACTGTCAAAACCCCCAATTGCCAATGGATAATTCTGACACATATTATAAAAAATACTCCCCAAAAGTTTTACCCATCTGTTCTGTATTGGGCCTACAGTCTTCTAGGTATCTAAGCCTGAAGTCAACATGTAATGTACTAGACAAAGAATATATTGCTTGTTTCACTGTCTGTACTTGGACAAACTAATCTGCTGCTGTAATATTTATGCAATTTGAATTAAAAGGAGTAATTGGTATATCTCTCTTGTACAAATGACATCATATTTTGTTCTTTTAATGTGACTTCCAGCTCTTTTTCTTTTTTCCTGTATTATCTGCCCTAGTATATTTTTATGTATCTTTGAATTTCTGAACTGTTATCATCCTTCATGATCCTCTTATGAAGGCATTCTCATGAAATTTTTCTTTCCTGCATTTTGTTTTTACTTTAAGCTTCCATTCCTCTCTGTCCTTTAACCTGTAAACCTCTTTTCACAAGCTTTGCTTTTTCCTCCCTGCCCCACTGCTCTTGGGACACCAACTCAGACAAGACAAAATGAAGTCCCCTGAGTAGCATCCTCTGTGCAGCCACACACCTGTTTCCAGGACACATCCAGTCTGCAAGTGTCTACATACTGTTAGATTATATATTTGCTTTCACATATTTTTGACAGATCTAATTTTTTATTCCTCTTAATGTGGAAACTTGTCACTTTCCCTCACAAGTTATTTCCATTAGTTAACTTTTCCCAGCAAACATTTTAGTTTTCTGCTCTGCTACAATACTTGATTTTTGAGACAAGATAAAATACAATCCCTTGTAGTTTGATTGTAATATACTCTGTAGTCAGAATACTCTCATATTTTTACACACCAGACAACCATTTCTGCCACTTTTACATCATTTTATGACCTTTAAATTTGATTATATTTGTGGTTGTTTGGCATTCTCACAGTCCTCTGAACTCTAAGATAATCCCAACAATACATTTTATCGGAAAATCCAAAGTCAACTGAATAGTCATCGGATCATCAATAAAAAAATAATTAGTGTTACTAGGCTTAGAATTGATTGTATGAAATGCCAGAGTATATGTACACTCTAAAACTAACTCGTGCAGTATGGTCATCATAAATGATGATGAGAATTCCCAGAAAAAGTTGTAAAGTTTTGGTGTTTTTAATGTGATTTGTCCATCCCCTAACAAGACATCAGCAATAACTACCACTGAAGTCTTGTATTGGTGTGAAGGAGAAACGCTGAGTTCAGAAGCTGGTTCATCGGTACATTTGTGATGTTAGATACCATATATCTATAAGACTATTTGTGTCACCTAAAATATTAAGAAAATTAAATATTAAGTTATGTGTGAAACCCTGGAGTGGTTATTACTAATGATCAGAACCAGAAAACACTCTAAGACTTATTAATTCTGTAGATATTCTTACTTGTACTCTTAATTTTCAGGCTGCTGTGTGTTTGTGTTTTTTTGCTTTTGTTCATTTGCTTTCTGTTTTTTGTTTATTTGTTTAATTTCATCTATCTTGTAAAATATTTGCAAAGACCAAGGACATCAACCAGTTTGAATCAGTAAATTCAAATATGCCTTTGCTTCAAATTAAATTCTTTGCCTGTAAAAAACCGCATCTTTCTCTACATGGGTCTTTATCTTGAGACAACTGTGAAAATTCAGATATCAGAGAGTATCTGACAAATCACAGGGTACTTTTCATCAGAATCTTATCCCAGTCCCACTGCTGGTAAAGTGAGCGGTAGACTCTGCTATGCCTTTCTCAACAACCGTGTGCAGGAAAAGGAAAAAGCCACATCCCTGAATTAAATACAGAAGAAACAGACCAAGGACTTCTTGAAGATGGATCTTAAACACAGAAAGGTTTTCTTTCATCTTTCAGCATAGCAGAGTCTCGTTGCAGATCTTCTAATGGGTAATGAAAAATGGACTCCTTTGTAAGTAGCAACTTTTCTCTGTACTACTACAAGGAGTATTAAACTAAAATGGAAAAAATAATATGAAATTTACTACTGTTTTCTCCAGTTTTCAGTCCTCTTTCAATGTCTTCTTTCATTACTTTATTTTTTCTATTTCAGAACTCCTTTTGGCTTTCAGTTTAAAATAATAAGGGATCAACTTGTGTTAAAATTATAAACAGCACACTTTTTCTCAGTCTTCATGAGTACATAAATTATTGAATCCAATCTCTGTGGTGGTGCAGCTTTCTAGTTTACTCATTTCTTACTAAAACTCAGTAGGCAATTGCAAATCATTCTTCTCTTTAACCTTCATTCTCTATTTCATACCTGTGCAATGACTTGTTGACACAAGATATATGTATAATACATGTAAATCCTTTCCTGTACTTAGCTATTGCTGTTAAATTTTCTGGTTCAATCTAATTGACATTCAAAAGAGCAGTCTAAAAAGCTAAACACTGCATGAATCAGCTTTTAGAAGTGTTCACTGTACCCAAAACAATAACTGCTGTATATCATGCTGGAGGCTGAAAATGACAAATACTTTGTTATTGTTCTTTTTGTAGGCTCAGAATAATTAGCAGTTGATTAGACTTAAAAAGGAAGGTTCAAAGATTTCTTCCAGATACAGATAAGAAAAAAGATATTAAAGGAATAGAGTATAATTCTAAAGGCCCTCTACAAACTATAGCTGTTACCTTGAACTTTGCATAAAGCCAGTCCTGCATTAAGAAAAACCCAATCACATTAGACAGTAAAATAAAGACAAAAAATATTTCATCCAGCCTTTTATATACTGATACACAGTCAGACTTCAGAAAATTGACTTTACTAAGAAAATGCACATGCTGTATATCTGTTCAATATCTAAGGAAATTCATACTGTCACATGATTGTTATTTTACAGTATAAAATGTTAGATTAGAGACAATATACCAGTACTCTTTGGTTGTGCAGATTAACTAAGAATCCACTTTTATTAGCAAGGAATCACAATGACTACAGTGGAGTTCTGTACTTGTTTCAACAATCCTATTGCAGCAACTAAGAAGAAGGGATCTTACTATTTTGCAGCACTGAAAGTAACCCTTCTCTTCAAATATACCATGAAGAAATTTGTAAAAATGACAGTGACATATATTGCATTGAGGGACAGACCTTCAATATTTATGGACAGTCACTAAAAACAAGAAGATTTCTTAGAAGGATTGTTCTTGCATTGATTAATGCTTTAGGACATATAATAATAATTGTCATTGGAACAATTTGTTGCTTTAAGGGTAAAATTCAAACCTTGAATTTAGTCAGAACATCAAAACAATCTTAAGCAAAAGTGGACTTTTTTTCTGAAAGTTATAAGCTGGCAGAGGGATGTTAAATGAGCAGTTCTTCACTACAGAAAAAATGTGTTTGTTTCAGTATAAAACCTACTAGAAATAAAACTATAGAATATACAACTGGATTTGAAACTGATTGTTTTTTTCTTACTACACAATGCAATTTTATCATAGAAAAATACAATGTAAGTACAGATTCCTTTTTGTAAATTCAGCAAAAATGTCTACACTTTCAATACTTCAACAAGCTACACATTTTTTAAATTTTATGTATAATTGGTCTTATATAAGGCAATAACTCTGCAGGATAAGCCAACCATATGCAATCTAATTTTAACAAAAACTTTAAGGGGGAGAAATAGTCAATGAGTGACTATGGCCAGCTATTGTTTTTCAAATATACAATCCACTTTTCTCAAGCTTGAAAACAAATGTGAAATATCAGCCACATAAATATGATCACAACCTTTTGCTGTTGAGGCTGCCAACACAAAGCTAAATAGCAAGAACACTTATTAATCATTCATGCAAGATTATATCTGACATGAAATTACATGTATCCTCTGATATATACATTTGTTTTGTTTTGGTTAAAATTAAGTAATCTAAATACCTGGACAGAGGTTGTGGTTCCAGATGTTTAGGAAGCAATGAAAAAAACTTTAGAGCAATAGTGAAGTAAAGGCCAATATTTATACTAAAAAATGGAATTGAGAGGAAAGGAGGATTTCCAGTGTTGGTCTCTGCAAATTACTCCTGTTTTTAGCACAACAAACTGTATAAAAGCTGACAGAGCATCAAAGTCCAGGTCTAACCTCGAAGTCCAAGTCTAACCTCAAAGTCCAGGTCCAACCTGCTAAGGCATCCTCACAGTAAGATGCTTAAATAAGACTCTGAGTGAGGTTTTCTTCTTGGCACTTGTGTTTTCCTGATCACTTGTGTGGTTTCTCCTCTCTCCAGATAGGTCTATCAGGATGAGTGAGGCCACCCACCTTCCAAGACCTCAAGTGGGGTTTGAGGGTAGGGTATGCTGGCATTTATCTCTGGGACAGACTTGGGCTCAAACTCAAATCTGTCACTGCCTTCAGGGAAAGAAATAAGGCAAGGTTTGCCCCAATTTTTTTTCAAACATTGCTGTATATTTTATGTTCTGTTTTTTTTCTTGGGCTGTTTTGTAGTTTTGCCTGTTTTGCATTCAATTTGCTTCTGTTAGATTTAAGGAAAATGAAGTTCATTCTACTGATTAAAATAGCGACCCTTTCTAGAGTCCTTTTTTTCCCAGTGTGAATATTTATTAACTGTGCTGAGTTTACTTGAATTCAATGGGTCTAGTCAAACAAATGAGAAAGGAGCATGACTGAAGTACACTGTAACTCCAGTAGCCACAGCTTTACAAATCCTGGCTTTGCTTGTGAAAAGCCATGCAGATGACCATCCTTCACACATGCTTTATTTAGCACAAGGAATGAATAACATCTTGATATTTCCTATGGTGTAAGGGACTTTAAAACCCCTCTGATGTGTCAGCTACACACAGTGACAATGCAGTTTCCTTCTCCTGCCCCCACCTATGGCACAGACTCTGCTGCTGCTGCTCATCTGACAGTTTGCTGAACCAGGGCAGCCCATCATCTCAGCAGAAAGGGCAAGAATGTTTTTGCCAGGGTACTGAGCATAATAGAAGCACTGGGAGGCTGGAGGCACACCAGAACTCATCCAAGGGAGGGGGAAAGACATGTAAAAGGGGGCAAGGGGTAACTGAAGCTGGAAAAAAGGGCAAGCAGAACCACACCTTTCATGATATCTACACTATTACGCCAGTCCAGCTCCATCATCTTTCAGCCATCTTTCATCCATAATAATGTGACCTCCTGGCTACTTTCTATTTTAAATTCAACTACTGATCAGGAACCCACTGGGAGCAGGAAAGCAAGTAAGGAGCTGATCCTGTGATGACGACCTGCAGACTGTGGTTTAACATTAACTGTGCCATTTTTAACAGCCCAAACACAATTCGTCTTCTCTACATTTAGCCATTCATTCTAGTTCCCCCTAGGAGATTTGTCTCCTCTCAGTTATGCTGATTTAGCTCTTCACACAGCTGACCTCTAAACTGGACTTGCAAAATGAAGCACTCAGAAAAAAAAAAGAAAGTCTAGTCTTTAAATAAAAACATGCCATTTCATCAGTCTGATTTATAGTCAGAGCAAAAAAACTGCAGAATTGGCATAAATAAATGTCAGGGCTCAAAGGGAGACAGGAATGTATGGCCACTTGTGGGGAGAAAGGGAGGCATCTTACACATGATATGCTTCTGACAGAATAGGAGCATGAAGAAAGTACAGACTTAATTCAGGCATTAGTTTAGACTTGTGAATGGTGCAGACAGGCAGCAGATTAGACTGCTTAGGGAGGTTGTGTAGTCTTTGGTGAAGGTTTCTAAGAACAGATCAGACATGAGCCTGTCAGGATATGCACAGCTTGTCTGAGCTAGGGAGTTTGGGTACTATAGCTTTGTTTTCTATCAGTTGGTGGAATGTTCTGAAATATTGTCAATGCCTGGCTTTATCTATTTCCCAGAATATCTTTAAAAAAAAAAAAAAAAAGGTAGTGTTTTTAATGTAGCCTCATTGTTGGAAGCAGCAAAAATATGTTAGAATGTTGCATTTTTTATGGATTCTGTATGTCCATGAAGACTCCTTTTAGCAAAGGGATAATAAAGCCATTAACCAAGAGCTACTTAATCTTAAAGCAAAAAAAAAGTAAAATGTTTTGAACTTGAATATCCACATTTATGTGTACTTGGCTTATGTCAGTGTATTAGTGTCATAGTATTGGATTGTAGAAACTCATTGTAATTAAGCAAGCAATTCACAACAGGCTATGAAACAGCAGCTTTACAAAGCTGAGTGCACTGCAATTGTTAGGTGTGATACTGGGTGCTCATTCCAGATCACTTGGAGCTGAATTACAGGCTCAAAATGGAGAGAGGAAGTTCTTGAAAAATCAAGGTACTTTGGACACTCAAAGATATTGGTATTTGAAATACTCAAAACAAACACCATAGGATAGGACAGTCAGACATTTTAATGTTTCATCTAGAGAGGTTTGACCTAATTTGGATGTACGCACATTTCACAGCTGTCATACAGGAGATTATGAAGCAGATGAGAATGCCTTATTTGAAAAGATAAACCTTTTCCAGTTAGGTTTTTTTCCCCTAGAGACCAAATCTTTAGCTATTGAAATATTTTTATTTTTTTAATCAGAAGTTATTTAGGCATGTGGAAATAGAATGATGGTGCATCAGGGGATGTTCAGATGGGACATGAGAAAAAGGCTTTTTACTGAGAGGCTGGTCAGTCACTGGAACAGGCTAGGCTCCTTAGGGAAGTCACAACACAAGCCTGTTGGAGTTCAAGGAGCATCTTCAGGATGCTGTTGCTCATATGGTTTAGTTTTAGGTAGTATTAGGTGAAATACTCTATGATTTTATGATTATTATACAAGTAAAACTGGTCTGGTGACTTCAGGCTGCTTTGAATTGTTA
>VYXD01013468.1:0-21405 GCA_013397195.1 Hylia prasina
CACAGGTTAGAAAAGGTTGCTGCACTGAAATTAGTTTAGACCAATAAATGTGAGGAGTGCTTGTGCTCCTAAAACCTCCAGTGCGCCCATTAACATTGGCAGCTGGTATCAGTTCTGTATCTGGCAATATAGGAAGTGAGATGAGCTGAGCAATGCATGATCCTGCAGGAATAGCAAAAGGTGGATTAGAAGTCCAGGCCATGGTTTTTATTTCACCCCTAGAATCAGAGTCAATGATTCCTGGTAAAATAAAAAGTCCATTTTAGACGATGATGATGATCAAGTAACAATGCATGACATTTAAAAGTAAGGGGTCCATTTAAACCAGTAGATATAAGGTGAACAGGTGTGTCATTTATTGTGGCTGTGGTGGAAACTGCCAAGTACAAGTCAGCAACTGCCTGAGGTTCCCTTGATACAGCTTGAGCTGCAGGGATTAGCTGTGCCTGGATCTGGTTGTGTTGAGGGGAAGAGGTTTCCAAGCCCCTCTTCGGGTTTCCCTGCTTTGGCAGGGGTCTTCTGTCTGTCAAATTTAGAACAGCATTGGCTACACCAGTGATAGCCTTTTTTGCATCTGGGACACCTGACAGCCTGCTAGGCTTTTTATTCCTTTGCTCATTCTTTGGGCACTTTCTCACACGACCTTCCTCTCCACAGTCAAAGCATTTAATTGCTGCCCAAGCCACTTGCAGCTGTTGAGCCAGAACAGCTGCCAACAAATCTGATCTGTATGGTTCTGTACCAGTATGTGCACAGGTTTTGATAAAGTCAGTTACAGTAATATCAGGTTTGTCTCTGATTGGATCAATTGCCTTTTGACAGTCAGCATTAGCATTTTCATAGGCTAAGGATTTCAATAAAGCTTCTGCTGTAGCTGATAATTCAACTTGCGTATTCACGGCTGTTTGCAAATGATCAATAAAGGTGATATAAGACTCCCTGCGTCCTTGCCTTATGGTGAAAAAGCCAGGCTCAGTCTTATCAACGTCTGGCACTCTTCTTAGAGCTTTCAAAACCAACCCCCTCACTTGGCTAAATGTTTCTGCGGACATTCTTAATTGACCCGTTATAGATGACTGAGCTCCCATCCCTGCCAGATGATCACTTGTTATTTCAGCATTACAAGTGTTCATATTTGCCAGTGCCTGTTCTTAACATACATCTTGGTATTCAGACCACCAAATTGAATACTGTCCTGGTGTCATAACCAATTTAAATTAAGCTTTCCAATCAGCAGGTAAAATTATATAGCTTTCTGCAACAGACTCTATAAGTCCCATCATTTATGACTGCAGACCTTTTTCACTCTTTGATTTCTTAGACTCCTGAGCCATATCATAAGAATTTTTTTCATGATGAGGATGCTGGTTGTGATAAATTACAGGCATAGCATTGATCAGTTCAACATCCCCTTGACTGATCACTTGTTTTCAGCAACTACATAAAAAGTGTTTTGACTCAGAGGACAGCAAAGCTTCATTATCTGTCACATAAGGTGCATTTAATTTCTGTTTCAGCAGTTTTGTGCCACTAGATGGTGCTGCAGCCATAGCTTTAGAAACCACGTTGGCCGTGGTTTCACAGTGGGATGTACATTACAGTCTTCGAAATTTATGGGATCGTCCACTGGTTCCTCCTCATTAATTCCCTTCCTCATTTGCAAAACTACCAGATCGTAACACAAAAGTGGCGGTGTTGATTCGGAAGAAGTACCTGCCAACAGATCTACTGTGGGCTGACCAATTTAATCCAAATTATTAAAAGATCATAGTGCAGAATAAACAATTCACCATGTAATAAATTCATCAGGACTAACCTTGTGGTGGTCTGATTGATGTGTCTTTAAAGAATCACATACTCACTTCCAGTTTTCAAGGTTATACAATTCCTTTTACTTCATACCACGGACAGTTGACCTTTACCCATATAGGGGGTTGCATAAGTTTTCTTTCTTGAATTCTATAACCTTGCTCCCTTGTGGTATGCAATAAACAGTTTTTATGAGGGATTTTTAATTTACTTATATTATTTCCCATCCTATATATATATTTGGTTTGGGGTTTTGTTTGTTTGTTTGTTTTTGTTTCCCTATAAAATTTAGTTTTTTCCCCAACTGCTCACAAGACTGACCTGTAATCATTCCTTAGCCCACAGTGAGAAGGACGTCCTCTACAATTCTTGAAATCCACCCTTGAGTTCGGTTGGGAAGACACCGGTTCAGGTGGGAACACACCACAGGTCCAGAATAGTCACAGAGATTTCAGGTCCCTTTTAAGTAGGTGCCATTTACAGTGTATTGGTGCACAAAGCACAGTCCCCAGACAGTGAAAAGGCCAGAAACATTTATTGGAAAAGCTTTTTATAAGCTTTTTATTTAAAAGCTTTTTATACTTTTTATAATATTTTTACCATCAGATTAAAATATGCCTCTGGACAGCCAATAGAATAAATGATTCAACCATCAGACCTTTTCTTTCAGAACAATCACTTTGTTATCGCAAATTACTGCAGTTCTATCTGTTACATTTTAGAAACTTTGTTACATCTTGTACCCAGCTTCTTTTATTTAACCAAGCAGTCTTTGTTCTTCTCTTACTAAGCCTCCTTTGTTTTTTACCCTACAAGGTACCTTTTTCAAAAGGACTGTGACAGCTCGATGAGAAGTGAAGGTGAATTGGAAAGGAATGAGGCCTTACGAGGAAAGAGGGCTCCTTATGAACTAGGAATGAGCTAGAGGGATTCCCAGAGAGCTCTGGATTTCAAGGTGGGGTAAATGTTAACCTTAATTTAGAGAACAGGGGTTTCAAGCAGGTCATCAGCAGATAAGCTGGAAAGTCAGACAGAGTTTAGGAGACTGCAGCCTTGCTCTCGGCATTGTGCAGTGTGGTGTGTGCGCTTGCACCTCCCGTCACAGCACAGCCTGCGCTGTCTCTCACCCAGACAGGCTGCAGCCGTGCTGTTGCTCAGGCTGGCCTCTTCCTCGCAGGGACACCGGCTGTGTCTCCTCAAGCCCGGATCTAGCCTCTGCACCAGTCTGTCGAGGCCACAGAGCAAAAAGTCCAACTTGCTGCCCAGAGTTTTGCCCTTTCAAGTCACTCACCAGAGGCATCTGACATTGTGAATCCACCATTCCTTGCCCATGACCTACCGTCTTCTTTCAATATATCCTTCTTTAACCATAAAATATCCCGTGCTTACATCAAGTATGATAACAAGGGTTCCCAGAACCCTTCCATATTCTTGGGAATGGATGGATTGTGACAGTCTAGAGTGGCCCATCACCCAGAGACATTCTGAAAAATTAAGTATAATGGTATCCAGGACACCATCTTTGCAATCATAAGTTTTATTTGTACTAAACAGATCTCAAAATGGAATTCAGTTACAGTGAGATGGTAGAATTTTCCTTTGTGGTGAATGAACACAAGCCTGAGTGCCATTTCTGGATCCTGTTATGTGAAAAGCTAAATGTAGGTGACACTGGCATGTAGACTGGATTCTCTTTTCCTGACAACAGTTTAGTTCCACAGCTGTAAACCTTATTTTGGAGGCCAAAGGCCTTGGGAGATTAGAGGTGACTACTGTACTAAATAACAAAGCATAAGGAGGCCGAAGAACCCAAAAAATAAGATTGAAATTCTTGATGGAACACATAGACAGAAATTGCCACCTAATAGGAGCCAGCCTATCTTCAGTTTCACAAGTTTGGATCAGCTCAACCTTTCAGTCCAGTTTCTCCTGAGGTTTTTTGTTTTTTACATCCTCTGTCAGCATAGGTTTCTCTTGTATAACTGAAGTACCTTGCTAAAACCTAGAGCTTTGACAAATACTTCCATTAGAAATAGAAGGGATGTGGCAGGGGAGGTAACTCAATTTCCAAAGGAGACACAAAGAATACCTAACCTAGACCACAACATGTGATAAGAAATGGAAGTGTTAACCAAAATCACTCATATCAGCCAGCTCTTAAACCACATCTCTGCTTCTTCTTGCTTCACCTTCCCCACCCCTACACACCTCCCAAGCCAGGACGCTGCACAGATCTGCCTTTCCCAGAAACTGCCTGGGCTGTGGGTCAGAATGCATCCCTGTCTAGGGTGGATGACACTTTTGTTCCAGTTTTCTGACTCCATCAGGGAGTGTGGCTGTCAGAAAAGGGTGGTGACCAGAACTGCCTTGAAGCCCTGTCTAGCCATTACGTGGTTTGTTAAAGGCCATGGTCCAAGTAATGTTCAGGGCAGATCTTCAGGATGATAGGTGGATCCATTTCCTCCACTTCATCTACAACAGCAGGAAACCCAGGGAAGGGGAGGGTTCTGCACTGGCCTGAGCTGTCTGGTTTCTGTACCCACTTTGTCTTGGTGCACTATTTTGTTAAACTTCCCCAGAGGTAGTGAAAGCTGAACCTGCCTGCTTCTCTTGGCTGCAGAAATGAGGATTATTTGCTTGTTCCTTCTGGCTGCAAGCCAAATGAGACATCCCTCAGACTTGACGTGTCAAGGGAGGATTCTAACTCACAGGAACTGAGTCTTACTTTTCCCTCATTGTCTGAAGAGCCTTACAACTCTCCCAGTGTCCCATAAGCTGCTCTGTCACACCCAGAAGTCTCTCCTCTACAGTTTAAAAGTTCATCTACAGACATTTCCTGTGGCTCCCCACCCCAACTCCCTAATCCTGGTGTTTAATGTTCTCAAAGAACAGCTAACACTTGAAGGGAACAGAGCCACCTTTCCCAAGCACAGAACTAAGACACACACAGAGTCCTCTAAAACAACAACATTCCTCTGTCTGCAAGTGGTTTCACAAGTAATGTAAATTTTCAAGAAAATCTCAAGCCCAGTTTGGAGAACAACTCTGCTTTCTATAAAAAAAAAAAAAAAAGGAAAAACAAACAAACAAACAAAACAGACAAGATTTGTCACAGCTGGCAGTGGAGATTAAGTTTTTTCTGACACATCAGAACTAAGTGGACTGAATATCTTTTTTGAGCACTCCAAGATTTTTTGAAAGGCTGAAGTGGGAAGAACTACAAGTGCCAGCTGGGCAGGAAGTCAGCTTTTTCAAAACAAATAAAAAGTTTCAGCTTTATCAAAACCAAAAAATATCTTGATAGCAAAAAACTGAAAAGGACAAAAGCAAATTTACAATCAAACTGTCTCATTTTGCTAGAATTATCCCTTAAAATTATTTTAAATTCATTTAATGCATATTTAAACAACCTTCTTAAAGCAAGGAGCAAAGAAATCTCTGAAACTGCTCCCTCTTCCTCTAGTTTACAATACAGAGGTTTGCTGACAGCAACTCCTCAGAAGACTAGCATTTCTCAGGTCAAAACCACAGTGAACTGATGAATACCCTCAACTTATGAGGTCTTTTGCACTGAACAAGCTCTTTCTATCCCCCCCCTGTATCCATGGTGTGCATTTCTTTACATGCCCATGATGACAATGTGGCCCATGTGTGCCACTCCTAAACTACACCCCAGCATCAGAAAACCAGAGCAGCATTCAGGCACGTATGCAATTTCCCCATGCTGGCTAAACTGAAATGGCTTAGATCCCATCTGACCACCACACCCCCAAAGCCTTTCACCCACAGAGAAACATCTGCGTGGCCATGTGGGTGCTAACCACCATCCCTGGTGGTGCCAGCAGGGTTAAAAAAGACTGACACCAGATTCAGAGAGTGGCACAATAAGAAACTCTGTTGCTGGAAGCATCACGATTTTTTCCTTTCTCCTTGTGTTGGAACATTCAGACAGCATGCAGGTTTCTACAGGTCTGCTGCCCTATGGTCACTCTCTTATTTTCATTAGATTAGGATTAGATGAAGATTCATTTCATTAGATTAGATGGTATCAGTAATGCCTAATATTTACACTAGGCTATCGTGGACCAGTTGAGCCAGTTTAATTACAATGACAGTGCAGTGTATGTGATACTGCCATACTCTCTGCACACACCTCAGGATTTTATCTTTGTTAAGGCATGCACAAACTACTTGAGGTATTTTCTGCAATATTGAGCACACCATCTCTGGCCTGAAAAAAAACCAAAACACCCCCAAATTTCAGTCCCATTTCTCTAGAAAATCTATAATAGCAAACAGAGTTGTCTGCTGACTTTGTAGGAAAATAAGCTGCAGGAAGTAAAGAAGGAATAAAGTATCACTGAAAATAAGACAAAGAAAAATAAAATCATTACCTAATTTTGAACATATTTTCTTTTTTAAATATCAGTATTTCATGGCAGAAACCAATTTATAAAAAAAGTTTAGATAACAAAGGAGAACAGATGCTTTGAAAGGATCCCACCACTCCATATGAAAAGAGGAATAAGATAAAATCCAATGAAAATTTAGGGATTTCACTTTCTCAGAACTCCTCAAAAGACATCAGGTAGTACCTTCTGAGTAGGTTGAGACTGTCATGTGACAAGATAACTGTCCATCAAAAGGTGACATGAGCCTTGTCTGTTTTTTTCACCAGTCCATCTAGATAAAAACTGGTGTACTGCCTACACAGATTAGCTTTTCTCTGGGCCTGTTCCAGATAACCAAATATTTTCCCTTGCAATTTCTGCCTTGATTAGATATATGAGAAACATGGCGCTTTTCTCGGGACAAAACAAAAACAAAAACAAAAACAAACAAACAAACAAAAACCTTTTTGGCCTATACACAACCAACACACTTTGTGCAACTGAAAATTGTTCATGCATAAGAAAGTGTGGGCTATCATCCACCATTCCCTGCTATTCACCAAAGAACACCAACAGCAGGTTCCAAATCAATCCCCTTGCACAGCCTGAAGTCTGCTGCCCATGCGGTGATGTTATCTCTACTGGGTTAAATTTGATCTTCAACCTTTGGACTTTTGTAATCACTTGAAGAAGCCTGCAAGCTCTGGCTTCAACATACAGGTGTCAAATATCAGAAAAATCTCTCCTAGGACCAAGTGTGACCATCCAGGACTCATGGTTGTCAGGATCACCCTTGGAAGAAGATCCCAGTGTCGCTTGAGAAGTACTACTCAGACTCTACCACCATGACAAACCCATCATGTTTGCATCATTGCCATCACTGTATACCCTGCCTGCCTTCAGCTGAACAAGATAACCAATGCCAGCCTCATTTTCTACATGAGCAGTTAGTTGGAAATATGCTGTGTGCTACTGCACAATACTGCGAATGGATTTTGGAAAAAAGGGGAACCATCCGATGCTGTAGACACAGCACAGAAAGCAAGGAGGAAAGAAAAATCAATCCTTGCTTGAAGTGCTTCTTTCCTTACTCAAAGGACTTAGCCTTTCAGGGCTTAAAAATTAATTCTGTGTTAAGTATGTCTTGCAACATGAGACAGTTGTTGCAACCTTGCTTTTATTCCAAGTGCTGTGTGATGAAGTGTTCCACTGGACCTTCATTTCTAGGAAAGCAGATGGATTTTCAGGGTACACTGCTATACTGATTCAGAGCTACAACAGAAAGAAAATTTTGGGAAATGCTTGACATTTCATATTTCATATTCATATATTCATCTCAAATTGAGATGAAAGACATCTTCTAGGAATCCAATTTATGCTTCTAGTTTCTATGGATTCTAAGCACTTTTCTACAACACTTACCCACTTACTCTTATTTCTTCATCTGAATTTGTTAAATAAAGCTGAGTCACATAAAAAACACAGCTTTTAGGATAATTTTTTATTTATATTTGGGTTTTTTCAACTAACATTATTGAAACTGTACTAATTTAGTGGATCATTTTACCTCCCTTAAAATTTTATTTCCCAGAGGGCATTATTCCTCTGGAAATGTTCTATGAAGTTTTACTCTCTATAGTCTATCAGTAGGAAAAAAGGCCACAAACAAAGGTATCTCATTTCCTACCTAGCCAACACAGTGACATTTTGCTGGAAACTTGGCCACCAAACATATCAGTTTGATTTAGCAACATAACTGATTTCTTAAGGTGCATGTGATTATAGTGGCTTCAGACACAGTCTTGGTTATTCATTGCTATAGCATCCACTAGAATAATGACAGACTTCTGTTACAAGCATTTTAAAAATATAATGCAGCACTGGAGACTGAGATTAAAAAATCTCATTTATGTTTCACTGGACTTGTCTGCAAATTTCTCACACACACATTACAGAACATTTTGGAGGGAATCCCACTTATCTTTCTCAGAATGGCCCATTCCCACTCCTTCTAAACTGAGTTGTCACTGAAGAATGTAGGAATGGAAAGTAAATACCAAAAAGCCTAATCCTTCTTCTATAACACCACAAGTCTCTGCCTACAATCCCTACTATGTCTGCAACAACATAGTACCTGGGGGATGATAACAGAGGAATTACAGGAATGAGACTCAAATTAGAGGAACGGATTCCTCTAAATTTTGGGGTGAAAACAAACAAGAGAAAGCTGACACTATTCTCCAATTCCCCCACAGACTAATAGTTCAGCTTTCTCTTCAGTGTTTTGGCTGGTTTTTACCACAGTCAAACATGAATGTCTTCTCTATATTTAAAAAGGAGTGCTCCATGCAGAGTTGCTCGATTTGTGAATTATACAACCAACCTCTGAGGCACATTGCCTACTGAGTAGATAACTCAAGCCATTCCAGGAAACTGATGTGGAGCCTCAAATACACAGCTGTTAGAGTATGAAGACAGAGGATTCAACGAAACATACTGGCAAGTACTGTGTTTTTGCCTTAAGTCCCAGCTAGTGCACTCACATTATTTGACTTCCTCCTTATTGATAAAAATATTAAGATTCTGGTCTTCAGAGTGGCAGAGAAAAACCTTGAAAAATAGCAGCACACAAAAGATTCAAACACAAAAGACAATAAGAAGGTAAAATACATTGATTTGTGATTTTAAGTAAATGTCAGTAGCTTTTCAATATAAAAATTGAAAATACTTTTCAAAACAAAGAATTTAACACTACTTCACAAAGTAACTGATATTTTCTGAGCTCTTGGAGATTATAAATACACAGTTTTTCCCAATTTCTTTAGTAGGAACTGAAAGTTAACTTCCATCGGGAAACTCTGCAAGCTGATTCTCCATTTATAGATAAAGGCTTCTAGGCCAAATTTTGTGATATGCTTTGAACAGAACATGAGAATAAAGCACAGTTTAAATGCCCTTTTCAGAGTGTTCAAAAAGTTTTCCCTCTTCTGAACAACAGACTAAACAGACCCATTCACAAACTTGAGCAAAATACACTATTTTGTGGCACATGCTCTCTAATAGTGAATGTTCTTGGAGCATCTGACACGCAAACCAATCTCAGCATTAAAGGATCATAAACGACACTGAACTCCTGAGTTAAAATACCCCAGGCCTATCAGAAGGTAAAAAATCTCTTAAGATAAGTATCCTATTAGACTTGAAGAAATGGGAATTTGGGAGAATGCTGTTACTGACATATGCTTCAGGTTACAAAGGTGTGATGTTTGGCCAGCACTGGCAGAACAGGCTTCTGAGATTGTCGCAAGACTGTGCATGTCCTGCAGAATTCCCACTGCAGGAGCAAGGAGCACCTCCTGAAGGAATACCAAGGTTCTTGCTGCACTTTTTCCCAGATCTGGCAATAACAGTGCCTTTGTGTCCTTTGGCACTGCCTCCTTCGTCATGCTACTCATTCCTTCAACCCACCAGACCATTCCCCCTCTAGAGCAATCATAACGAGCCAAACCTACCTGGTCCACCAGTAAAACAAACAAAAATAAAAAGCCCAGTGTTGCACATATCTGTTTCCCCGCAACCATTCCTAGTTGCTGGATGTGAAATTGTGTTTAGCCAGGATTTGACTATGGGAGGAGAAAAGGAAGTCCCAAGCGGGTATCCCTGCCCTGTAATAATGTATCATTTTTTTGCAAACAGTCTCAACCCCTGGAATTTTCTCTGACCTCCTACTGTCTCGCTTGGTAGCTTAGTCTCCTGAACAGCAAATCATATGAAATAACTGCATAGGTTTGGTTTGGTTAATTACTCATGATACTTTTCATTGTTGAGAGAGAGCTTTTTATATCACATCACCACCCCTGAATTTACAGAGACTAAAATATAGTTCAACAAGACACACTTAGATTTGCCATGTCAGGCAGGATTTTAGCAGCTGTTCCCAGAAGGACCTTGCGAATGTTTTTCTTGAGCTCCAGCTGAAAAGTGGAATGAATCAAAAATATCCAAATGATTTTTTTTTCCTTCCTGAGAAAGGAAAAAAAAAAAAAAATAGTTTGTTCAAATGCAAATCTATATGGTCTGCAAGAAAGAAGTTTTTGTTTTTCTCCCAAGAGGTTCCAAAAAGAAAAAAATCCATTTTCAGGATTCAGTGTTTTAGTTATTTAACTAACTGAAAAAGAGAGTCATGCTGTGCTTTTGACTGTGCTATGTCCCTGAAGACAACTCTTAATAGGCATTGGCTGGTCAGCAAGACAGAAATTTTTATTTGGTCTGTGAGGTGTCAGTCAACATAAAATGGAAACATGTTTCAGCTTTGCTGGTATATCAAAACAAAAATCTCTGTTGAAGTTTGAGAATGAGTAGTCATTTCACTATGAAATACTCCATACCAATCCCAGGTCAACTGTGGTGTGTTGTATACAAGTCTGCAAGCTAAAAATAAATTTCTTGCTTTGGAATCAGAACTCCAACCTGCTAATTCCCAGAAACACTATCGGGACCTCAAAGGACCTGTAGTGATTATAGTGAGAATACAAGTTTTTAAAGACAGTCTGAATAAAAAAAAAATCCTGAAATGTCAAACGAACCATATAAGAATAGAAGAAATAGATGAAAAGAGAAAATACATGCCCTGGAGTTTTAATGATATAGCCTCAGCCAGCTCTGAACACCTTACCAAGATGTGACCCAGCCAACAGGGCAACCAAGAAACATTCAACATGTCTGACTTTAGACATGACATGCCAACCTGAATGCTCCCTAGGCACAGCCAACCTGCTGATGCATATGACCCTTTGTTCTGCTCTGCTTGGCATGAGAGAGGAGCTCCTGTCCTCCCAAGCCCAGCACAGGTACAGGATGTGAGAGGGAACTGCTGCCTGCAGACTGGCACAGCTGCGGTTCTGCTGTTCGTGTAACACAGACCTGGCATTGCCTCATCCCTCTGTAGAACCAGGAAGGAGATGACAAAGGGCCAGGTACAGATCCAGAAATTACAGTTAAACTTTTATACAAACATTTGCACAGAAATAATGACCTGTAAACATCAGATAAGGCTGTCTTGCAAAGAAAATGTTCACGCATGACTGCCATTGACTTGAGAAACCTCTTTTAGTTGCCTTATTTAAAACATATGATGTTGTCTGAACCACTGCAACACGTTTATTCTTAACTCAAGGAGTCCAATAATTGACTGCTCTAAGATGCTGGGTAGTAGAGCGGACAGATTCCTGCAGTCACTGTAGCCCCAGTAGCTGAAGACTGCTCAGAGGCAGGAAGGAGTGTGCAAAACATAGCATTTTGGAACCCTTTCACACTCTTTCTAAACAACTGATCATTGTCCACATGGCCTCCTGCCAATATCCATATGTTATTTCATTCTCTTCTCTTTGCCTCACATCTGGCCTATCCCCATGACAGTAGCACAAATACTGAGCATGATCATTGTCTGAGGTAGGAGTCGGGCCTTGAATTTCCTGTCAGTACCCTGCACCACAGGACACCATCATCACCATCTCCAGAAACATGAGACTAGTAAAATCCACACTGGAAAACAAACACAGCTCTACGCTTACAAGTGGGATCGACTAATCAATACAAAAAATGTAGAGATAAAGAAATACCAAAAAAAAAAATCAAGAAAAATAAATATTTTGGAGGAGGAAATAATTTACTGCTTTGATATATTACAGCCTGTAGCATGCGGTAAGACTGCATATGTCTCCACAGGCTTAGATGCAGATTTTTGTACTCTGCTTTGTTAGAAGGTGGAGCAGCAGTTCCTGTTTGCAAATCTAAGTTACTTACGAGTGCTGAATTTATCATCCACATATACAGTTCCATCACTGCTTTGCTCATTAACTGTCCTGGAAACAGAAGGAAGGTGCCGAAGAAAGAATACCTAGCCTGTAAGTTCCAAGCACATATCATTTCACACTGAAGTGCCCTCCGAGCCTTTTAAACTAGTATCACTGAAGTTTTCCTGAAATGAAGTGCTTGCAGCAGGAAGTGGAGCAAAATCTTGGACTGGCAGATGAAAGGAGCAGTGAAGTGTTTGGCTTAGTCCTCTCTCAGTATGGAAG
Source organism: Hylia prasina (assembly GCA_013397195.1). NCBI lineage: Eukaryota > Metazoa > Chordata > Aves > Passeriformes > Sylviidae > Hylia > Hylia prasina. Next base: position 12,281 of record VYXD01013468.1, read on the forward strand.
CCCCATAACAAGTTGCTCCTCTCAGCATACTAGGCTGTGAGTCTCATCATTCTGTCAGTGAACAGAGCCATTGTACCCCTGGAGCACATGATGTCTCTTCCACATCACAGGGGTACGTGCCAGAGGTCCAGAGGTCCAAAAGTCCAGTACATGGATCCCAATTTTGTCTTGAAGGTTATCAATTGCTTCAGTCAGGACTGGAACATATGGGCAGGAAATGAGGATTAGCCACCCAGGGATGCCAACAGAATAGGATCATAGACATGCCAATCCCTGTCAGGTTGACTTTTGGCTTTTTTAATTATTTTGAGTCTTGTTAGGTCTTACCTTTCCCCTTACCTTCAGAAAAAATTCTTAAATCGCAGGCCCAAGAGCTACAAATTAATTTTGACACTTTCTTAATGTCCAAATTCAGATATCAAGTACCATGGGACTGGCATTTAGACCTCTAGCACTGACAATACCATACTTCTTGGCAACTCTCCTTGGAAGACAATTCACCTAACCCAACCCAAATTTCTCAAAGGTGAAAGACTCAGCTTGATTCACGTGAAGCTGCCTACAGCTTTCCTTGATACCTGGCTTTCTGTCTATAACCTGCCCTCTGATCTTCTGGGGAGGCCATGCTTACCTTGATGTGTCATGTTGGTTTCAAGTGCTGTCCTCATAGCAGGGAGACGCAATAGCTGTGGTGAACTCTTCCAGGAAGACCACTGCACTGATCTGTGTTCCGCCATGTAAAAAAAAGAAAGAGGTACCCAATTTAAAGGGGTCTTGCTTTCTCTACTTAAAGTCATTTCCTTTTGGTCCCTCACTGCTGCTGTAGATGAATTCTGGACACTTGTCTACAGCTCTTCTTGGTCCTCGCACACTTAGCTTTGCCTTGACTTCTTACATCCTACCACAGTTTACTTGGCAAGACCTGAATAAATCATACCATGAAGCTTCAGAGAGACACCCCAAATGACCCACATGAGTACCTCCCCTGCTGACAGGGAACTCCTACATTTCTCAGAGCAATCTTCTCTGCAAAAGGCCATGGTAAAGTTCCTGTGGCCTTCCTCACTGTCCCTAAGCTTAGCTGATTAAGAAATTACTGAAGGACTCCCTTGCTCTTGCAACTGTAGACATGCAGACTCCCAAGATAGCACAGGTTTTGATAGTCTGCTTAAGTCATAGGGTCCTCAGAGTCTCAGGAAATTTACTTTCCAAAACAGAACAAAGCACAAATGAACTGAAGGAGAGTAGTGGAAAGTGGAGAGAGAGGAGAGAGTCCCAGATACTTTATTTTTGTTGTCTTATTCACTAAAAAGACAATGGAAGATTTCTATGCCATGTATTTTAGATTTTCTTACTTTGATCTGCTCTGTCTCAAATGTTTGAGGCATACTCTGTAAGCTATTTTTGTCTTGTTCTTATCTGTATTTTCAAGAAGGTAAAGACTGCTCTATGCCAGGTATTATATGCCACAGCTTTTATCTAAATACTGGTGATCTTGAGTTTTTTAGGTCTAGGTATGCCATTCTCACATATATATTACAGCTCTCCTTCCCTGGCAGCAAACTGTTACCATACAGCTTATTTTTTGCTGCTCCTTCACTGAGAGAACTGTGTGCTCTTGAGTTCTGTGGCTTAAACAGAGACCTAGGAAAAGCCAGTCATACACCAGAGGCAAAAGCACAAATACACATTTTTATTCCAAGCCTTTAGACTGGCCGCATAACACACTGCAACAGTTTGCTAAACACAGTAATCCTGAGGGACTACACGCTCCAGAGGGTGGAGTTGTGGCTTGGAGTGTGAACTGTACCTCTTTGTTAAAGCTGCTAGGTAACCTAGAGAGAACAAGCAGAAGGGGAAGACATGCTTTTCACCATGCTCTGTCTCCTGCTGTGCCACCATGTGGCACCCCTGAAAGCACTCTGACACAAAAGAAGAGGCAAGACCCCACAAGGGTGGTGCCAAGACCCAAGGTCTGGCCAGGCACCTTGCAGGTTTGCTAATACTTTCCCTACCCTCAACCACGGATTAAGTTGAGAATGATTGCACTCTTAGTTTCTGTTCCAGGAAAAAACTAGACGTCACACTGTCAGCTTCTCAAACACACTGTGGTCTCTATGAGTGGAGAAAGGTCTTGGTTGAGTTAGATCCCAGTTGGCTAGATACTGGAGGGAAAGGGAGTTCTGAATCTTATCCCTTTCCAATGCGTATTCAAAATTCCCAGTAGTGCCTTCATATATTTTAAGTGCCAAAGTACCTTTAAAAAGTTGGCCTTCCTCAATTAAAATCCAGCAAGCCCTGTCAAAAGTGGCTTTCAAACTAGGCTGAGAAGAATCCAGCTAGGCCTTTTACAGTTTTCAGCACCTCTGACTTTCTTTATTGTACTAACTTCCTCAAACAAAATCTCTTTCAGTCTGTATTATTGCAGCCTACTCCCTCAGACGTGATTTATCTTCCTGATTATGAAGCATTTCAGTTTGGCTTTTTGGGGATAACTGATGCAGAACACCTAGAGCAGAACATTTTCAAAAGCCTTTCAGACACCAGCAAGCCAATATATGGATAATGCAACACATATGAAGCACTAAAAGTCTTCAATGCTTTGAAGACTTTATTTCTAAGAATCTTTTAAACCTATGCACTCTGCATATGCTTTCTTGTGCTTTCTAGAAGCATGTGTGACATTTATGAAAATGGACAGCCTAAAGCACTGGGAAAAGATTCTGCTTTGGAGGCTTAGTGGGGAATTTACCTTAACACTCTCTGTGCAGAGGGTCTGTACAGCAGCAAATATCACTGCAGAACTTGTGAAAGAGATATAACTTGTACACTACATCTTTGCTTCCTAAATTCTCTCTCTATGGTTTGACTCACCCAAACAAAGGAATCTGCTAGGGTCCTCACTTGGAGTAAAAACCCAATAAAAACAGAATATAAGACAGAATGTCCTCCAGAGCCTTCCTGTCTCTCTTTTGGCTCTTGGAGTAAAAGGATAAAACTGTATGGCACATTGACTCCCAGAGCTGCACCGATGCCAAAGCACTTTGTGGTAGAGCATCTCATAATTTGGATGAGCAAGGCACTGATGTAAATAGGGATCTCACGTATTCATCAGGCAAACTAAAAAAAACTAGCCTCAGTATGTACGCAGCACTTGTATTTTCTTTGCAGAAGACTGCCAGCTACACAGCTCATTACAAATACATTTGCCAAGAACAAAAAGTCCTGCCCTGTCCTCTGTTCATCTCAAAGTATGAACTCACCTTCAGTACAGTCTGTGTTGCCCCCCTTGCATTTAGCAGGAACAGTGACTTGCAAGAAGATGGGTTTATCTTTTTGCCGTCCAAGGAAAACTTGTTTAATAAATACTCCTTTGAGTTTGACTCCATATATTCCCTTCTGTGTGATGCCCACAAGGATTTTGATTTTATCCTTTATATACAGGAAATCTGCATAATTTACATCCTACCCCTGGATTTTCAACAATCTGTTGCAGTTGTGAATCCAGCACATTTCACAACCAACATATTTCAGATCCTCACTTAAATTCTCATGTCAGATTTCAGCCTTTTGGTTTCAGGATAGTAAAAAATGATCATGCAACAAGGGTGTCCTGTCAATCATAGTTTGCACCAGGTAAAAAAAAGGCAAATCAAAAAGCAATCTACATTTATTCAAGAGAAGAACCCAGTAAAATGGTATCTGCAGTACCTTTCTGTTATAATTTATCCTACAGTCAGAAATAGGCAGGATGAGATTGCAGGTGAACTGGGATGGAAAACTAGCATGCCTGTTGGCATCAGCAGTACAATCCTGAAAATTTTCTCTCATCAGTAAGCGGTTTTTTTCCTGCTACCCCAAATCCCAACTGGACTCTAAGCCTAGATTCTCAGCTGAAAGACAGCAGTGACTAACCCTGATTTCAGCTCTTTTGTCAAAGTCTCCTGATGCAGACCTCTCTAAAAACATGAAGTCCCAAGCACTTGGCTCAGGGACTCAAGCAGCAAGGTTCAGATCTGTAAGGGTACTCAGGCTCCCAGACCCTTCCCACCTTGATACTTGAGGTCATATATTTTAAAGTGTCCTTTGTCACCACAAATCTAAGCACATATCTGGTCTGACAAGGATACAAACTGTAAAACAATAGAATCAAAACCTGACCCCAAAAAACCTGACCAAAAAANCGTGACTTTCTGTAATGCATCATTTCACGCACAAAACATGCCAACACCTTTAAGATAAATATGCTCTTCGTGTTCAGCAGGATCCACATCCTGCTTCTGCCCATCCACAGATGCCACATTGAATGGAACATGTTTGCCCTGACTAGAAGTTACTGCCAAGACACAAAGGAGTAACTCAGGCATTGAAACACAGGCATCTGATGTAATTTTAAAAACCTTTAAGCAACTCTCATTGCCTTCAACTGTCAGTACACAACCTGTAGGAACTTTTACATCTTCAATATTTTATGACGTCTATCACAGAATCTTAGAATGGCTGAGGTTGGAAGGTCATTTGGTCCAACCACCCTGCTGTAACAAGGCCACTTCATGCTAGTTGCCAGGACTATGCCCAGATGACATCTGAAGATCCCCAAGGCAGGAATCTGTGTAAAATACTGGGTCTTACTAAGTCTGTAAACCTGGGGATTTTCTACACAGAGCTTTCCCTTTCACCTCCCTCCTGACCCAGAGTCTCTGCTGTCATGGATCCAGGACCCACATTCTATTTCTTTCAGACAGTCTGGTCAGGCACACATGTAGTAGATGAAAAGGACAGGGGAAGGCCCCAGATCCTCTGCCCCACCCACAGTCCCTCGCAGCAGTGGCTGGTAGAAATCACCTTTATTTCTGTCATTCTGGAAGTTCAGACCTTCCTTTCTCCTTCAGCAACTTTACTGCGCTAATTGTAGTACTGAATTCCTCCAGTGTTTGTGGTGACATTTTTAGCTGAGCCTGTATGAACTGCATAACAGTAGTCTGCTCTTTTCTTAGTGGACATTATTCACGTGGTTTTTTACAGGAACAGCCTGGGGGCAAATAAAGGAGGATAGAGCATTAAAATCTAGTAAAACAAGGTTAATTGTTTAATCAGAATTACTTGAAAAGTTCCTTCAGTCCCTCCTTGCCCTAAAGCAGGGAGAAGTATATCCTAGAAGGGGTCAGAGGACTTAACATTTACTCTCAGCTTCCTGCAACACCAGCTTAGTGCTCTGAATGCCCACAAAGGAGCAGAAAAAACCTGCAAATCATCCATGCCCACGCTTCAGCTTTCTCCACACCTAATACCTCATCACTTGGGCAGGGCGTAAGTCTCCAGGCTGTATAAACTGCCAAAAGGAGATCAAGTGAACCTGTAAGATGTTGTTGAAAGCCCAGACAACAGTAGCAGAAAAAGGGTGATGCTACCTCCCTTTCAATAGGAAAGGTCAGTGAAGATGCGTGGAAACAGACATGGCTGTATGAAGTCATCAGAGTATATCTTATATATCACTATATTAATTTTAACACCACATAAAATTTTACAAAGACAAAGCCTTTTTTATTCCCCTTTTATTATCAAGCAGCCAGGCTGCTGTCAGCAACGTCAGCTGCTCCAGCTGGCTGACAGCAGGCAATGCAAGCAGCTCAGTTTGAGTTCCCTGCGCAGCTCCCTCTTCCTCAGAACACCCTTCTCAATGGGGTTATTGCTATTTGCAAGTCACTGGTCTCGACAAAGCAGGGGAAGAGGGGGATAAATTGAAACTTCTGCCAAATTGATAAAAATTGACCAATATGTTATTTAAAATGCAATAATTTTTTAGACTGTAGACTGAGTTGACTTTGGGCAACATGCAGCAGCATTGGACAGCATTTTACCAAGACTTGTTCCTTAAGGGAGAGGCCAGAAGACAAGATAAGGCACTTGAAGGTCTGGTTTTGTGTGAGAAGGCAGGCACTCGGTTTGAACTAGCTTGTACAACTTTAGGTGGCTCAAAAGCCTCCTGAAGATTAAGGAACACAGCCCCCTCCATTTGTCTTGTGTGCAGAGGAATGGTGGACTGTCATGATTTAACCCCAGCTGGCAATGAAGCACCACACAGCTGCTCATTCAGTCCACCCTCTCACCAGGAAGGAGCAGAGAATCAGCAGAGTCAGACTTCTGGCTTTACATAAGGACAGTTTAATGGGGACAGAGAGAACATATTAATAATGATGGTGGTTATGATTAACATTAATAACAACAACAATACAATATATAAAAGAGCGATGCACAAAGCAATTGCTCACCACCTGCTCACTGATTCTGCCACTTCCCAAGCAGCAGGCCCCAGCCAGCTTTCCTCCCCAGTTCATATACTAAGCATGACATCATATGGTAGGGAACATCTCTTTGGCCAGTTGGGGTCAGCTGTCCTGTCTGTGTCCTCTCACAGCTTCTTGTGTCCTGCCAGCCTTCTTGCTGGCAGGACATTAAAAGCTGAAAATTCTCTGACTTGGTATAAACACTCTATAAACTTAGTAACAACTGAAAATATAAGTGTGTTATCAACATTATTCTCATACTAAATCCAGAACACAACACCATACCATCTACTAAGACAAAAATTAACTTATCCCACCTAAAACCAGGATATGCGCATATCACAAATATTACGTGTTGCTGTTCTAAATTAGGGGACAGTGAGGGAAAACCTTGTTAAAAGTTCACTTTATACAGCCCCAGTGATCCCTCCCACATAAAGTCCTACACTAATGAATTACTGCACCTACACAGGTATGTCTGTAGAGGCAGCCTGAGAATGAATAACAATCATCCTTTCAGCTAGGGCGGCAGGACAATGGCACATAATACTGAGAGCCTCAAACACCTTGGGAACACTTTACTGGACCTCCAAAGTCATGATTTCCTGCACACTGGGTAAAAAAAACAGTACAACTCACATGGCACAAGGGACCAGGACAGAAACACTTGACTGTCCCTACAAGCACTCAGGTGTGCATATTTGTCTAAAGGAGTTGGTGAGTTTTCAGAGCAGACTCAAGACAGTCTCAGGCTGACATCCCAGACTCTCAGAATCCTGCTTTTGCTACATTTCAGGAAAACTAAAAGACAGTCCTGTAGCACAACAGACACAGTTCCGGGCAGATTTGAATTTTCCACAGTGCTACAGAATACAGTACTAAAGAAAAAAAACCTGAATTAAATAAATGAACTTGCACTTGTATCAATCCAAAGCAAAGGCCCATCTGGAAGGGTAGTAATCATGAGTAGAGTAGGAAGTAAAGGTCCCATGCCAAACAAATGATCAGTGACATTTGGAAAAGCAGGATGACAAATGTTTGCAAAAGTGGAAAAGTACAGTAAGAAAGGAATGCTGTTTGGAGAAGCCCAAGGGAATTGTGGCTTTTCTTTTTAGTAGTGTTGTCCCAGAGGAAAAAAAAAAAATAGAACCTCAAGTTCTAAATCTAAGGTCCTCTCTTTGTCAACAACAGAGAAATTTTAGAAACCACGTATCTCACAAAGAGAAATTTCAATAGAGCTTGTTTTCTCCCACAACTGCCAAATATGTTTAAAAACTACATATGTACATATGTAGGTTTTAAACCATACATATGTATTTATGTGTATGCCTACACATATATACCTGTGCAATGCAGCCCTGGGAGAAGAAAATCTGTTAATTGGATGTTTCAATGCTGAGAAGTGAGAGCTGAACACACATATGTACAGGATGAGACTTCATTAGAACAGAGTGTAAACACTGTTGGGTTTCAGATTAGAGACAGAAAAAAATATGTATGTTTCTGAGACAAAGGAAGACGTGAACAGCAAAGAACTCACTGTGAAAATATATTGAAAAGAGAATCACACAGATCTGCAAGCTGCATAAAATTAAGGAAAAATGCAATATACAGTTCACAACAAACTAAGAAAATGCCTTCTTCTTCTCCAGTTCTACAGATGCCCATCTTTTTAGTCTTTTGTGCTGCTTTATTGCCCTTCCTTTTGATCTGATGTTTTATTTAGTGACTTACCTTGTAGATATTTAACAGGATAAAATGAGCATCTAGGAAAACACTGCGATAACAGAATGCAAATAAAATTATAAACTGCCAATTATACATTTCCAATTATAAACTGCCACAGATATGAGACAAATCAAAACAGACACCAGTATAGCACACTGACGAAAATTAAAAGAATATCACAGCAAGTCATGGCCACTACTGATGAATTTTTTGTGGACAGATGTCAATCTGGTCACAGAGAAAAAGCCAGTCACTAAAATTTACAGGTGCTGTGTTGCTGACCTGCTTACTGGAGTAAAGTGCTAGAAATTTATGTGTTACTTTGAACATCTGTATTTCAGGAAATACAAGCAGGAAAGGAGAGAATGGCTGAGACAAATAACTTCTCTGCAAACACTAAGGCACACATCTCAAAAATCAAAAGACATTCACGAAAGAACTGCAAGTACCCCAAGATGACCCAGAAATCAGTGGTCACACAGGTGTCTAGAGCAGTTTGGGGCTCTGCATGAGAAGGGCTCCCTTGGGACAGGGTGCACACATGCAGGCTCCAGGACTTCCAAGGGGCCAGAGGTACAGCTACAAGACACAGCCTGTCGCAGCCTTGAAACATTGTCTTGAGACAATAAGAAACTGGAATCAGACTTGTGAAGCTCTGACTGCTGCTGTCTTCCAGACTCTAGTTTGGAAGACTCACTTGACAGGTTCCCTGCCTTGAGATAGCTGCAGATTCCTGTTGTGATCGGATCTGGATAGTCTTGGTGATGTTAAACACACTAGGTGTCATGGATATTAGGGGGTAATATCCACAGAGATGCTTGGCAGCAGTAAGGCTGCCTGCATTTCCTCTATGAGTGCTATGAGCACTCTGAGGGTACCCAGTCGAGGAATGGCTCCCCGAGGCACAGGGAAACACTGGGAGGCGACAACGGGGGATACCCGGAGTGGGACCCCGCTTCCCACGCTGCCCTGCGGGGATACAGGACGGCCTTAGCGCACGCAGTGCCAAAGCCCTGGGCCCCAGCACGCCCGGATCACCCCGGAATACCGAGCAGTCTCAGCGCAGCCCCTCATCCCTGGACCCTCCGGCGCCTTCCACGGCCGCGCGCG
>VYXD01013468.1:29599-42583 GCA_013397195.1 Hylia prasina
CGGGTTGTGCGGGCTGCCTGAGGGGGGGAGTACCAGGGCAGACCCTCCACTTGTGTAACAGGAGAATGGCCTGAAGTGTCAGGGCGGGTTTAGGCTGGGTATTGGAAAAAGGCACCTCATCCGGAGGGTGGCTGGAACGGCCTCCCTTAGGGAAGTGGTCGCAGCTCCAGCCTGACAGGTTCAGGAAGCGCTTGGACGATGCTCTCGGGCACATGGATGCTTGGGTGTTCTGTGCAGGAATAAGAGTTGATCCTTGTGGATCCCTTCCAGTTCAGCGCTGGAATCATATTCTGTGATTCATAGTATCGGTATTCTGGAGAAGGACGGGGGGTGATCTCTCGCACCAGGAAGGGGCCTGGTGAAGACATCAGCCATATTCCTAGAGGGAATGGTGGGGAGCAGTTTTTGCCCTAACACATGTGCACGGCAGCAGATGCTTTTCCACCCTCACAGAGGCGTTTGAGGGTGTCTGAAGGACTTGGTTTGGTGTTTGGTCACCTGCACTGGGCTCTAGGAAGTGGCCCCAGGTGTTTGCGCACACAGGCGAAGTAGAACCAATGGCTCAACTGATAGGTGGAGAAGGGTGGTGGGAATACACATACCGGTACAGAGTGTGGGAAGAGTTCAGGGCAGAATATCCTGTGTGCTACACAGCAAAAGAAGTGGGAAGATGATATTGCCCTCAACACATGGGCATAGACAGAGTGTAGAGACTGGGAATATTCCAGGGTCTTTGATTTTATAACCCACTGCTGTTTCAGAGGTGTGAATGTAGAATATGGAATATACAGGTGGTGCCATTGTTGGTGAAACAGTGAACGAGGGGCATCTCATGCTCTGGGGACTGCTAACAGAAATAGTAGCTGCTTGGCTGCTGTAAAGTCTGGCCCAGAATTTCCCAGTCTTAAAAATTCCTTGAATCTGTAATAATCTAAAAGCGTTAGGATGGGATATAGAAGAGCAGTAAACCAAAGCATGTGGAGATTAATTATTTCAAGTAGTCCTTCATTGAAGACTGTTTTATTTCTTCTCCTTTCTGCTAAAGATTGCTAGTCCCTGCAAGGTAGAAGAGGTAGACCTTGGAACAGGAGGATCACCCAACTAGAGAATTCCATGTTGAGCAAACTCAGTGCATCATCAAACATCTAGAAACTAAAAGGCAAATGTTAGTGATTAGTTATATCAAATAATTTTGGTGAACAGTTCTGAAAAGAGATGACTTGCCTGCAAAAACTGATAATAAATTCTAAGACCACAGTGGTAACAAAATTTTGTTGCTAGGGCATCACAGCTCTGCTTGAAGGAATTTTCTGTTAATGGCTGAAGAGACTTGGCCATTACTTGTTGATAGTGAATACTGTCTGAAAATGCAGAATTATTTTTGCTTTTAGGCTCAGAAAACGTCAGAGTCAGGATAGAATAATGTCTGTTACTAAACTGTGAGGTAGCAATACATCACATGTTTCTTTAGGAAACATCCAAGTTGTCCTAGAAAACAATAAACCACTTTAATTAATGGCAAATTTCAACATGCAGTTGATACTTATATTGCATTGTTACCTACCTTAGGCTAGGGTAAATATTTTGGTTCTTCACATAAGCAGGTGTTTAAAATTGACAGCAATAGAAAACCTGTCTGCACCAAGGCCAGTGCATGGCTCACTTGGCAGCTTTTTGAAACTACTGTGTTACAGAGCTTTAAGGCAGTACTGGAGATAATTCTGCTTTGAAATGTATTTTTAAGTTGAAATGGACAAATACCAGGAATTGCTTTTGATTCTAGTAAATTCAGACAGATTTAGAGTGTCTCCACATCTATCTCTAAAATTATTTCAAGAGACCATTTTTACAGCCAAATACCAACTGTAATTAAATGTGATCTTCATGGCTGGAAAGATGTGTGGGCTAGTGATTCAGTTCTGTTGGTTCTGTAGTTATGGTGAAAAATGAGATTTTTTTTCTCAACTTAGAGACCTACTGTTTTAGGAGATGGTATGCTCTGTGGTATGCTCTGTGCCTGGATGGAAGGTTTTTAGACTTTTTAGACAATGCTTGAAAAGGAAGACAGAAAATTATTCTGCTTCTTAAAAGCCTGCTTTGCATAACTGAAAAGAAGCTGTGTTGTCAGAGGGGTCATGGTGGTCCTAGCTCAGGCAGGTAACTTGGAGTTAACAGACTTCGGATAAGTTTACTTTGTCACTTCCTTATTTTGCACTTTTTTACTTTGGCTTCGTGTTTTATATAATATAGAATATGTGTGCAGCAGTGGCCAACTTGAAGAATTTTGTGAGATGTTTGCCTCTAGTTATACTAATATTGTTCATGCAGTTTCAAAGACAAGCTTATAGGTGTGTCAGAAGTGGCATTCACAGCTTGATCACCATTTTATTTTAATTAGTGGCTGGTTTTACATAAATAATGATAGGACGTGCTGCTGAGAACCACCTCCAAAGAGAAGTTGTTTTAGAAATGAGGAATAGCAGTGTTAGATTTGAGTCTGGCTAATGTCACTGCCAGTCATAGTTTTCCAGAGCCATAATGGATTGCAAGTGGACTAGAGATACCGCTTTACCTTTGACAACTTGGGATAAATTCCTGATCACCCTGATACTGCTATTAGACCAAAGCATCGTTTTGCCATGTGTGATAAAACATAAATTATGTCTTAAAAATAGGGAAATCTTGAAAAGTTGCTAAATTTTTTAAGTTTCATGAGAGTGTGATGTCACAGTAGCCCTTCTTTTAGAACTTTACTGAAAAAAATCTGAATGCAATCTCAAAGGAGCATGGAATTGCTAATATTATCATGTACTGTCATGCTTTTCTAGCTGAAAAATCAGCAGAATCAGTAGAGAGATTGATACTGCAATGAGTCAAGGATAAGCGAGCGTAGTGCATTAATACAGGAAAAGTCCAGTCTGCACAGTGGAGCAGAAATCTGACATAACATTGGATCTATACCAAAAGGATGGTACTTACTTAAACTCTTGCTAACACTTTAGTAATTTCTGTTTGGGAGGAGAGGAAATTTGGGTTATTTGGGGTTATTATTGCTGTATCCTTTTTTAATAGGTTTATTTGAACCTAATACTGTATTATTGATTTTCTCAATGTACTTTGGCCTACCAAAGGGTATGTAAGGCTTTAGAAGTAAATGTTTAATATGCTTTACCTCACCAAAATGTGTTTAATAGAGACACATAAACTGTCTTAGTCAAAAACGTTCTCTTTTTGTTTACAGGATCTGTCAGTGGATGCAACTGAGCAATTTGTTCCATTCTATAATTTGGAATATGAGATTTTCTTTCTTTCATTTACTAAGGCAGAATAATTTTTCTACTTATACAGAGGTTTTCATCAGAACAGGGAGAAGTAATTTTACTGTTCAATTACAGTTGAACTTAATAATACTTAAATGTCGTTTATATGGAAATTTATATACTATTTGTAGAAATGGAAGTAGTAAAATTGAGTTTTAACTAGAAAAAATATATTTCTATTCTGTATTTTGGAAACAGAACTTATTCCTTCTGTTAGGTACTAGGTATCCATTATCAGTGGAGTAGTTACTGTGTATCTACAGTTTGGGCTGCGCTTGTGTATACTGTTCATGAAGTGTATACCATTTGCTGTAAGTAAATTAGCATGATTAATGACATACCTTTTTTTTTCTCTGTTATGGCAGGAGGTGTACTTCAAGAATCTTTCGAAACAGAAACAAAAGGAAGTCATGGAGAAGAATGGAAACAACCACAAACTTCGTGTTTGTGTTGCTACTTGCAACCGTGCTGATTATTCAAAATTAGCTCCCATTATGTTTGGTATTAAGGCAGAACCACAGTTTTTTGAGCTTGATGTCGTAGTGCTTGGTTCCCACCTGATTGATGATTATGGGTGAGGTGAATTTTTATCTCCTGATATGTTTCTGAGGTGTTAGCAATGATAATATGAACATTAGGTAAAAAGAAGTCTTGGCATCATGAGCGTACACAACAAAACTTTATTTTTTTCCAAAATTTTATTTTACTGCTCATTATGAGATTGCATATTTTTTCAGCCTATCTTGGAATTCTAGAAAGTTTTGTGCAAATGCTGTAACTGAGACCCTAAACAGGATCACAGACTGTATGAAGTGAGAAATTCATGTCCTGCATTTTTCCCTGAAACCTGGTGACTGTCAAATGGAAATGTGTTACAGTTTTTTTAATTTTCATGGAGAAAAGAGCCTCCTCAGTCATTTTAAATTGCAGCTCTTCTGCTTTATAGTTATTGGAGAAAGTACTTATATATTGCATATCCCAGGAGAACACTGTTAGTTCTTACTTCCAGTGTTGTGGAAAGTGTGGTTTTATGTTTCTGACAAAATAAATAACAAAATGATAGATATATGGTTATCTGTGGTATATGGGTAAGTGGGAGAGAATAGAGTCCCTGTCCATAACTCTCCATAGGTAAGCAGTCAGATTGCCTGCATGAGATACCTTGGTCCAAATCCTTTCCCTTGGGCAAGACTTCCCTCGTCCCAGGTGGATATTCTCCTGGTTGCTGGGGAGAAGGTAGAAGGAACAGCATGGTTAGCTTTTCTGGGATTGTTGATTTTCCCCAGGCTGCATTTACCAGATTAAACCCAGTAAGTGAAATAGTTATGAAAACGCATATTTTGGAAAACAAAATCAGACTTCAGCTTAGGTCTGCAGTATATCAGCATTGTTGAACTTTTAGAAATGTGTAAGTGTATCTTCAAGTAGAGATGCTTTTTGGACTTTCCAATGAGAAATTCTGACATTTTATAAGCTAGGACAGGAGGAATTTATATTATCTCAAACTACTAAGACAGGATGTTCCACTGGGGACTGTTCTCCTTCTGCACATTATAGCGCTCTCTTCCTTGCTTTGTACTGGACATTGTTTCCATCCAGTAACATGGCAAGGTGAATTCAACATCACAAAACTAACCTGATTCAAAGCAAAACCAGACCTGAAAAAAAAAAAACAGTTGAATTTCTTGGCAGGTTAGTATGTCAAATTACACCCTCTCTGGTTGGAGAAATAAAATAATCCCATTTCATTTGCTAAAAGACACAAACATGGCCCTGATTTCTCTGTATCACGTAACGCTTTGCTGTCTGCAAGACTTGTGCAAAGTAATACAAAATACTACTTTCCCAGTTCCAAGGTGTTTAACACTTACCTCTGTATTGTGAATGATCTGTAGTGCACAAAGCAAACAGTAGAGATTCTGATCTGGCAAATGTTTTTGCTGTTAGTTACTTTGTGGAAAGTATTCTAAAACTCAAGTACTCCTTTAGGTTTTTTCAGGGCCTATCCCTGCACCCCTTAATCTGGGTCATCCAAGAAAATGAGTGGGTCCTCAGAACATATATGTTCTAGTGATATGAGTGGGGTGATCAGCAGTAGCAGAAGTCAGATGACAGTGATGCTGTGAGGTGTCTGTCTGTTACTGAAATGCTTGGAAGGATCGTGAAAAACCAAAACCACCAGAAATGCACAGTCTTGTTTGTCCCCTAAATTTTCACCTTTCAAAAGGCAAAGAATACAGAAACAAAGAGAAAAAAGTTTTTGGAGATAAATGTACACAATCAGGAAAATTGTAGGTCTGTGCAGGATATTTGTAAATGGAATTGGAAATGTAATGGATTTTGTACAACGCAAATGCAAGCCCCTTTATTCAGTAAAATAAAAAAGATTTGCCTTAAAAAAAGTACAGAATCTGGAATAATATATGCTACCTGCAGGCCTCAGCTTTGCATCACATCTGTTGTATTTATACAGTTGTCCACAGAAAAGTCAATAAATGTACCCTTTCTAACACGATATCATGCCGCGTCTATTCTCTGACAGGCTCTGTGGACACATGAACAAAAAGTTTGAGGATTTCCAGAATATGTTCAGCACAGGTCCTCCACAGGTCCTCCTTAAAGGTGTCTAGAAAAACTGGATATTTGGAATATTAGGGAGGATCTTCACATGGATGAGCATATTCTGTTAAAATCTTAACAACTGCTTTCATCAGTGAAGAAGATGTGAAAAGCAGGTCTTCTGTCAAACCCCAGTGCAGCTGTTGTAATTTGTGTTTATTTTGTGGAGCAATATTGCTGTAAAATCAAGTAGTATTTACTC
Source organism: Hylia prasina (assembly GCA_013397195.1). NCBI lineage: Eukaryota > Metazoa > Chordata > Aves > Passeriformes > Sylviidae > Hylia > Hylia prasina. The sequence continues at coordinate 35,741 of VYXD01013468.1, forward strand.
TAATAACCCTTTTTCTCTGACCTTCAGTAACACCTATCGCATGATTGAACAAGATGACTTTGATATTCACACAAGATTGCACACCATCGTGAGAGGGGAAGATGAGGCAGCTATGGTGGAGTCGGTGGGCCTTGCGTTAGTCAAGTTACCCGACGTCCTCAACCGCCTGAAACCTGACATAATGATAGTTCATGGGGACAGATTCGATGCTTTGGCCCTGGCCACGTCTGCAGCCCTGATGAACATTCGCATTCTTCACATTGAAGGTGGGGAAGTCAGTGGGACCATCGATGACTCCATCAGGCATGCCATAACCAAACTGGCCCATTACCACGTGTGCTGCACGAGGAGTGCAGAGCAGCACTTGATAGCCATGTGTGAGGACCACGACCGCATCCTTTTAGCAGGCTGTCCCTCATATGACAAGCTTCTCTCTGCCAAAAACAAGGACTACATGAGTATTATTAGCATGTGGTTAGGTAAGCAGGCCTCTTTTTATGTTTTTCTCACATACCTTTCAACATAAGATGAATTCAGTAAGTAGGTTATCAGTCAAAAAGTAATACATTTTTTAATAATACCTGGTATTTATTTCTACATTTGCTTTCATTTTGTATTCCACGTACAGCTGAAAATCTTCAAATGTATTTTACCGACCACTTCTGGACCTTCTGCCAAGTCAAAAAATAACTCCTTAAATGGGTAACTTCTCTGAGCTGAACCATTTAAAAGCAGAACAGTCTCACATGAGCAATTACTTCTGTGTAATAGAGTTTTGGTTAAATAGAATCAAGGCTGTTCAGGCCTAATATAAAAAAATCAAACCGAATTTCTGTTATGAATCTTTTATTTGAGGTATGCACTGCAACAGGACAAAATGCGCCAAAGGCTTTTGGTGTTTCATACACACTGACTTACAAATAATTCCTGTAAAGAGAGGGGTTTTATGTGTGCTTTTTATCTTTGACTGAGCAGTCTCCTGTACAGCTACCATGTGTAGTTGGTGGCTGGAATCTTTTTCAGTCAATGTGTTTTGCAGATAAATATATAACAAATATACTAAGACAAGTATAACTGACTATTTTAGAGCAGTGGAAATTAGGTCTTTGCTTGAGAATGGACAACTGACAGAAAACCTGAGTGGCTTCAGGAGTTATGCCAGATTTACAGTGGTGTGAGAACAGTCTCTTGATCCTGGTGTAGTCTTGAAAAGCTTCAGAAGTAGGTTTGCAAGTTAACAGTTTGTTGACATTCACACAGTGGTCTCTGAAGTTATGAGATGTGCTTAGAGAGGCAAATAACAAGCTAGGCTACCCTATAACTCCCTTGATTTTTATTCTAGCGTCAATCTCTATGTGTTACATGTATCCCATTCAGTGCCTTGACTTTTCAGGTTTTCACATCTGTAGTTCGAAAAGTATGTCCTTTCTTCTGCTTGCTATTCTACACCAATAAAAAAACTTTTCTTGCCCTCCATTTGGACAGGTGAAGATGTCAAAACCAGAGATTATATAGTTGCTCTGCAACATCCTGTAACCACAGATATTAAACATTCCATAAAGATGTTTGAGCTGACACTAGATGCACTCATCTCCTTCAACAAGAGAACACTTGTTCTGTTCCCTAATGTGGATGCAGGTGAGTAGAATACCTTCATGACAGAGTGACACGTAACCGACTGTCTTCAAAAGAGTGCTTTTATCCCAGGTCCTCCAGCTAGATGGAAATAGCTGGATGGTGTCAGCCTCATGGGTGCATCTGCAGCAGCTCCATGTTCACATTGCTGGAGGACATTTCAGATTTTCAGTGTGGGAAGGAAAATGAGGAGAAACCACATGACGTGTAGGAGCAATATTAGTGCCTCTTGAATTAAAGCACAAAGATACTTTTGCAATGAATTCTTTTATCAAACTTTGGCATATTTGCTGAGTTGTGTGATTTACAATGTAAGGATAAAAAGAGAACAAAACCTGTTCAGAGCTGGCAACTCAGTGAATGCCTGGCTACTAGACTTTTTGTGTGTCTGGACTTTGATTTTAAAAGTAGAACTTAAATCATTTACTCTACTTTGGTTTTCTGTAGGAAGCAAAGAGATGGTTCGTGTGATGAGGAAGAAGGGCATTGAGCATCATCCCAATTTTCGGGCAGTAAAGCATGTACCATTTGACCAGTTCATTCAGCTAGTTGCTCATGCTGGTTGTATGATTGGTAACAGCAGCTGCGGTGTCAGAGAGGTGGGAGCATTTGGTACACCTGTCATCAACCTGGGGACACGTCAGACAGGAAGAGAAACAGGTACACATTTGCTTAACTCTCTAGTGTTTTGTAATGCAGGACAGTGTATCAGAGGTGTCACCATTGCTTTAGTGGAAGCAAGGGGAAGCACATAACTGAAGAGGAATAATGTCAATCTGATGGGCATCTTTCCCTCACAGAGGAAATAAAAACAATATTTTTTTTCATTTCTAAAGCAGCTCATACTCTAATGCATTTTGAGGATGTGATCTGTCCTTTTATGTTAATTTTTGTCATCTAGGTGAAAATGTTCTTCATGTTCGTGATGCTGATACACAGGATAAGATTCTTCATGCTCTACAGCTGCAGTTTGGGAAGCAATATCCGTGGTGAGTACATTCATCTTAATTCATTGGAGAGGATGTTAAAGCAGTAGAGTAAAAAGCATTTATTCCTAAGGTGTTTCATCATATTTGACTGGAGTGCTTTTAATGCACTGATCTGAGGTTACAAATGATTTTTCATTTCAGAACCATAATGCGATGTCTGGTATGCAGTAGTATTTGTAGAGCAAAATGCTACTAGTAATGCTTCAATACAAGTAGTCATTTAATATCCAACAGTAAGTCAAGAGGACAAAATTCTTAACAACTTAGATCAGTGTGATCAAGACAGCTTGTTCTTTAGGAGGAGCATGAGGGAGAATATCCTGTCTGTCTACTCTGACTTGTGCCTGAAGTACACTTTTTCGTGTGGGTAGAAATGACACTGAGAGCCAAAAACTGGGCAGGATCAAGTAAGACTACAAAGCCCATGTGGGCACGTGAAAAACATCACCTAAATCACCTCCTCATGTATCCTGCCAGTTAGAGAAATCGGGACAGCCAGAGGCAAACACATTGTGCAGATCAGTGTCTGGGTTTGTGGCTAGTCCTGTCAAGAAGGTTTTGGCTTTTATAACAGTGGGTTGTGTTTTCATGATTTTTAGCCTGTTATGGGGGAATAGGATTCCTCTGGCTAAAAAGGGCAGAGAGTCTTTGGCAGCACACTGGCCAGTCGCGTGCAGTGGGCTTTTAAAGGAATCAAGGAGTGGGATCCAAATGGCAATGATTGTGCCATTGCTTCCTTCGGAGGAGCAGGTCATAGCAACCAGTGCAGAGACAGATGTTCCTTGGCTGCAGCTCAGATTGGAGATCTGTCTTGTTTTAAGGCAATTTAAAGAGGTGGGCACTCTGAAATTAGTAACCTCCCCCTTGATTTCAACCAATCCCTTTCCACCAATAAGGAACAAGGCACAAGTAGATGTAAGTGAAAAAATAACAGTTTATTAACAAACAGGATACCAACAGGCAGGGGGAAAAAAGTAAATAACTGCTGGATACCAAAATGCTAAATCTCACAAACCCGTGGGAACAAAGAGAGACCCAAAATGCCAGAAATAACTGTTCCCAAAGTGGTGCTTGCCAGAGGCAGCTGCATGGCTGAAGGACAAAGGGAAGGTGGCATCACACCCTTCACTTCCAAGATGGTGCCTCCCAGGTGACCACATGTTTGCAGGAACAAAGAGGCTAGATGGTCACTACCCCCACTGTGAAGGCAGGAGTCTGCAGAGCAGTTCTGGAGGCAGATGGAAACTTGCTGGTTCATATGGGGTCCATGTTGCTGCTGCCGCTTCCTCCTGCTCTGTCTGCAGCCTGTCCGTGGGCTCTGCTGGTGCTGCTGCTGTGTTCTGCACCATGGCTGTGGGGTGGGGAGGGACCAGTCCATCAGCACAGGGTGCTTGACCCCAGGAGCTCGCTGGTTTCTTTGCTGCCAGCAGACCTTGCAAAGTTCACTTTGAAACAGTTTCTAACTGCAAAATGCAGTTTTTAGAGTGGCAAACCTAAGGCTGCCGCAGAAGGAGGGGGCTCGGCTCCCATGAAGCAGCTCTCTCCTGCAGCAGCTTGGGCTGGGACAGGGCCCAAGGTGCCTTCCTGCAGCAGCAGGCAGGCACCTGTGGACTTCACCCCAAGACAGCCCAAAAATACCAACTGGAGTCCCTCTGAGACAAGGGGTGGGGGAGGAAATGAAAAGAGAACCCAAAAAGGGAAGGGAAAAAAACCTCTGCCAAAACAAAGATGAAACAGCCCGGAAAGCAAACACCACACAGCAAAAGGCAGGAAACTGCCTGGGCAAGGCAGTTTTAAAAATGCCTGCAGTCACCCTGCCACACACACATAAGGACCCCAGCTGCAGGGTCTTGAAGAGATAGTAACAATTTTTGAGTGCAGATAGATAGGTAATACAATACATTATTGATACTCCGGGACAGAATCATAGGGCAAAACACACCAAAGGTTTTTATGACTGTGGTGTTTATGACTCTCATACCCCTTCAAGTAACCTGGTAGCTCGATCTGCTGTGAAGTGCCTGTATACCAATGCATGCAGCAGATGGTATAAACAAGAAAATCTAATAAACTAGAAATCTGTGTCAGGTTGCAGAGCCGTGATCTCATTGGAATTATGGTGACATACCTGGAACATTGTCGTGGATGGCTGTGTATTTTTTAGAGAGGACAGGTCAGAGGAGCAAGGTGGTGGAATTGCTCTTTGTGTGAGAGAGCAATTGGAATGTATCAACCTCTACTCAGGGACAAGTGAACAAGTTGAGAGTTTATGGATGAAAATTAAGGGACAAGCTAATAAGGGTGACATTCTTGTGGTTATTTACCAGAGGCTGCCTGGTGAGGAGGAGGAAGTGGATGGGGCTTTCAGTGTGGGCAACTGAAACAGCCTCACAGTCACAGGCCTTGGTTCTCCTGGGAGACTTGTACCTGATATTTGTTAAGAGTGACAACGCAGCTTGGCACACACAGTTCAGGAAGTTCCTGCAGATCAGTGAAGGTTATTTTGATGCAGTGGCAGAAGAGCCAGTGAGGAAAGGTGTGTTCTGGACCTTGTACTAACAAACCAAGAGGCACTGGTTGAAGAGGTGAAGGCTGGGGACAGCATTGGCTGCAGTGGTCATTAGAAACTCAGAATCCTGCATTGGGAAAGCAAAACAGCAAGCAGGATTAGAGCCCTAAACTTGCAAAGAACTAACTCTGACCTCTTCAAGGACCTACTTGGAGGAATCTGATGGGTTAGGACTCCAGATGAGGAGGGTGTCCAAAGAGTTGCTCAATATTTAAGTCTCACTTTCTCTGACCTCAAGACCAGTGCATCCCTGTGATCCAGAAATCAGGCAAAGAGGGCTGGAGATCTAAATAGATGAGATTCTAGGAAAATTCAAACAAAAGAAAGAAGTTTATGGGGTGTGAAATAAGGGACAAGGCCACATGGGAGGATTGTAGGAACACTGTCAGAATATGCTGGGATGTGAGAAGAAGGCCAAAGCCCACTTGGAATTCAGTCTGGCTAGGGATATCTAGGACAACAAGAAGGACTTCTCCAAGTTCATCAGCATGAACAAGGAAGAATAGGGTAGATGTGTGGCTGCTGCTGAATCATATGGGTGTCCTGGTGATGAAAGACACAGAGAAGGTAGGATTATTGAATTCCTTCTCTGCCTCAGTCTTTACTGCTGAGAACAGCCCTCAGGAATGCCAGACCTCAGAGGTAAGAGAAGAAAGTTGGAGAATGGAAGACCTGTTTGTAGAGGTTTGCATTAGAGATCAAATAGGCAGATTGAATACCCATAAATCTACAGGCCTGATGGGCTGCACCCATATGTGTGAGGGAGCTGGCAAATGTTGCTAAGCTAGTCTCCATTATCTTTGAAAAATCACAGAGTAGGAGAGATGCCTAATAACTGGAGGAAAGCCAGTGATACTCCCATCTCCAAAAAGGGCAACAGAAAAGAGCTGGTGGGAGATGTGGTGGTTGGGGACCATTTGGGATACAGTGATCATGAAATAATAGAATTCTTAATAATTGGTGAAACAAAGAGGGGCACCAACAAAACTTCCACACTGGGCTTCCAGAGGGCAGACTTTGGCCTATTCAAGAGGCTGATTTGGAAAAATCCTTGGGATACAGCCCTTAAAAACAAAGGAGTCCAGAAACGATGAACATACTTCAAGAAGGTAATCTTGAAGGCACAGGAGCAGGCTGTCCATTTGTACCAAAAGATGAGCTGTTGGGGAAGATGACTGGCCTGAATGAAAAAAAGAACTTCTGAAGGAACTAAGGGAGAAAAAGACAATGTATCACATTTAGAAAGAGGGGCAGGTAATTTAGGAAGTGTTAAGAATGTGGGTATGTCATCGAGGAAAAAAAACAGGGAGGCAAAAGCCCAATTAAAACTTAATCTGGCCCTTCTGTGAAGAATAATAAAAAATGTTTTTATAAATACATTAATAGCAAAAGGAGGGGCAAGGATAATCGCCATTCATTATGAAATGGGGAAGGGAATTTTGTAACTAAAGATGAGGAAAAGGCAGAGATATCTTTGTCTCAATTTTTCATCAGTAAGCCGGTCGTTGGGGCAACTGGCCTGAGCTGGTGGATGAGGTCAGGGAGCAAAGTAGTCCCCATATAATTCAGGAAGAAGCAGTCAGAGACCTGCTGAGCCACTTAGATGTTCACAAGTTTATGGGACTGGATGGGGTCCATCCCAGGCTGATG
>VYXD01013468.1:42700-72274 GCA_013397195.1 Hylia prasina
CCATCCACAAGAAGGGCAGGAAGGAAGATCCAGGACACTACAGGCCTGTCAGCCTGACCTTGGTGCCTGGCAAGGTTATGTCACAGATCATCTTGAGTGTTGTCACGTGGCACCTACAGGAGGGCCCAGGGCTCAGATGCAGCCAGCATGGATTTAGGAGGTTGTCTGGCCAACCTGTTCTTTTATGATCAGGTGGCTCACCTGGTGGATGAGGGGAAGGCTGTGGATTTTGTTGATTTGGACTTCAGCAAGGCCTTTGATGCTGTCTCCCACAGCACACTCCTGGAAAAGCTGGCAGCCCACAGACTGGAGCACTCTGTGCTGGGTTAGGAACTGGCTGGATGGCCATGCCCAGAGTGGAGGTGAATGGTGCTGCATCCAGCTGGTGGCTTGTCACCAGTGGTGTCCCCCAGGGGTCTGTGCTGGGACCAGTCCTTTTTAATATCTTCACTGATGATCTGGATTAGGGGATCAAGTCCACTATCAGTAAACTTGCAGATGACACCAAGCTGGGAGTGAGCATTGATCTGTTAGAGGGTAGGAGGGCTCCTGTAGAGGGACCTGGACAGGCTAGAGAGCTCAGCCAAGTCCAACAATATGAGGTTTTACAAGTCCAAGTCCCAGGTCCTGCCCTTGAGCCAAAACAACCCCCTGCAGCACCACAGGCTGGGGACAGTGTGGCTGGACAGAGCCCAGGCAGAAAGGGACCTGGGGNTCATGCAGAGAAGGGCAATGGAGCTGGTGAAGGGCCTGGAATACAGTTCCTGTGAGGAGCAGCTGAGGGAGCTGGGGTTGTTTAGCCTGGAAAAAAAGAGGCTCAGGGGGAACCTTATCACTCAGTATAACTCCATGAAAGGAGGCTGTAACCAGGTGGGGGTTGGCCTCCTCTCCCAGGTGATCAGTGACAGGATGAGAGGACACAGCCTCAAGCTGCTCCAGGGGAAGTTTAGGCTAGATACTAGAAAAAAATTCTTCACAGAAAGAGTGGTTCAGCATTGGTATGGGCTACCCAGGGAGGTGGTTGAGTTGCTGTTCCTGGAGGTGTTTAAAAAAAGACTTGATGAGGCACTCAGTGCCGTGGTTTAGCTGATAATGTTAGGTCACAGGTTGGACTTGATCATATCAAAGGTCTTTTCCAGCCTAGTTTATTCTGTGATTCTGTTATTTGGGGTCTGGAGTATCTCTCTTATGAGGAGAGAGAATGTGGAAGCTGGCCCTGTCTAGAGAAGACAAGACACAACTGAGAGGGGGGATCTCTTCAATACATACAAATATCTCCAAGGCGGGTGCCCAGACGATGGTGCCAGACTCTTCTCAGTAGAGCCCAACAACAGGGCAAGGACTAAGGGCCATAAACCAAAACACAAGTTACATCTCAACATGAAGAAGAGCTTTACATTGAGGGTGGCAGACCACAGGCACAGACTCCCCAGGTATGTTGTGGAGTCTCCCTCCCTGGAGACATTAGAATCCCACCTGGATGAGTTCCTGTGTCACCTGCTCAACGTGACTCTGCCTTGGGGCAGGGGTTGGCCTAGATGATCTCCAGAGGTCACTTCCAACTCAAGCTATTCTGTGTTTCTGTGACCCAATACTGGATAACTGATTTGACGTCATGATACATAGAGTCCTGAGTGCAAGCTTCCAGGGAAGCTGCAGAATTCTAGCAAGGTGCTTTTCCTTATTCCTCAGCCCTAATGAGCATTGACCCTCATTTCTCTGACACGTAAGTTCTTATAAACTTCGATATATAATATTTGTTCAACTAAGGACAAGGACAAAAGGAGTGTTTCTTAAGAATTTAAACAGAGCAATAAAACTGAATATTTTAATAGCAAGTGTCTGACACCATGAATGATATTTTAGAAACAGGCGTGTTGAAAACTGACGTGAATGTACAGTTTATTATTACGTAATTGGCATCTGTGTGATAAGTATATCTGATTTGATTTGTAGCAAATACATAAACTGTTGATATTTTTATTTCTGCTTTATGGTGTGGGTCCCTTCATTAAACTTAATTTTACAGGGGTTTTGACATCATTAGTTTCCAGTTTTCTACATTCCAGTTTCATATTCGAAGATGGAGCTAGTGCCAAACTTGAAAGATCTGTGAGTGTTCTTTAAACTACTGTCACTATGTACCCTATCTCATGACAGACTTTCATAATGTGAGCTGCAGTATTGGCAGAGTAGCCAGATCATAATATTGTATGTAATGACACTGTTAAACTCTTCTGTCATACCAAGAACTTTATAGATTGCAGTGTTATTTCCAATTACATGAATTGTTTTTTGTATTATAGCTCAAAAATATATGGAGATGGTAATGCTGTTCCAAGGATTTTGAAGTTCCTTAAATCTATTGACCTCAAAGAACCATTGCAAAAGAAATTCTGTTTTCCTCCTGTCAAAGATAATATCTCTCAAGATATTGACCATATTCTAGAGACACAGAGTGCTTTGGCAGTGGATCTAGGCGGAACAAATCTCCGAGTAGCAATTGTCAGTATGAAGGTAAATATTCTGTAAATATTCTGTGCTTCTAGTTATTGTGCAAACTCTATTGGACTTTGTGGGTATGGGCTTGTGATGCAAAAGAGCTCCAAAACAAAGCAGTCTCTTGACTTCTGTTGAGGGATAAAGAAGATATGTCCCTGTCTTTGTTGCCTCTCATACAGTCATACAACTTTCTTACTGGTTTGCTCTTCTAAGACTGATGTTAAACTAGGAATGCCCATTTGCTGGTGCAAGTTTGTAGCTGCTTCTTGGGTTAACTACAGACTTTGAAGAATAGAACAACTTCCGCATGCATTGGTTCTCCTTAAAATGTGACTCAGTTCAACCTGCAAATTTTTGTATGTCAAGAAAAACGTGGAAGGCTCCAATGGTAGACTTCTTGCTCATCCACTGCCTTATGCTGCCATGTAATGGACACACAAGACCATTCTGAGCAACAATCAGCATCTAGCAAATCAATTTACTAAATTCTGCAGCATTTCAAAGATGTGAATAAAACTCATGATGAGAAGTCTTTGGCTTTTATTTTCAGCAGTATTGGACAATTACTCCTACAGTTACACTCCATATTTGCAGATAACTAGATCAGTTCAATAATAGTTGCCCAGGAGGCAAAATAAGGTGCTTGCAGAAGCATGAAGGGTTATATAATGTGACCTGATATAATCCAGAATATTCTCATTCATTTAAAAGATGTCTGACAGATCTCCAAGGTCTTAAAGACAGCTTTTAAAAGTGTAATATTTTTGGAATCAAAATAGACACATTTTTTCCTATGAGTCAACACAGCCTGGAAAAAATAATTAAAAAATTCTGCCCACTTTGCAGAGCTCAAAGTGACATTTGTGAAAATTGAAATGCTAGCAAATCAGAGTGAAAACAATCAGACTTCCATAATAAAATTTACACAACAGATATAAGCAATTAACAGAAAGTGGCAGAATATGAGATATAATTTTCATAAAAAAAAGATTTCAAAAATTCTTTTTAGAAGCTGTTCTGTCTGCCGATAATATTTGCTGCAGCCTCATCTTCCAAAACAAGTTCTCTGATGCATCCCCCAAACTAAAAGTGAAGAAGAAACTAAGCATCCAAAATCCACAAACTCTATTGCTCATGTGATGCTGAGATGGTGGGACTCAATACGCAAAACCATTTTCAGTTTGGAATTTTCCAAGTTCTTTGGCAATAATGACTCAGCCATGCTGCTTATAGACTGTCTTTGCTACTCCTCTTTGCTTAGTTGCATTAATTCAGTGCAGTTCCCTTAGATACATGTACAGAGAATTTAACAGAGTAACACTGATAGGCAGGATGCCTTCAGCAGTCTCCTGGCTTAAACCTGTGATATAAATATTGAATTAAAATCAGTTCCTTAGTACCCATAGATTCCAAGCATGTGTCATGAATACTTTCATTATCACTGCATGACTAGGGTTGAAAATAATCTTCATGGCCTCTCCCATCCTGTCCAAAGTATTTACAAAGGCATGTTGTGACAGGACAAGGGGGAATGCCTTCAGCCTGAAAGAGGGTGAGTTCAGGTTAGATATTAGGAAGAAATTATTTATTGTGAGGATGGGCAGGCACTGGAACAGGTTGTCCAGAGGAGTTTGGTTGCCGCATCCCCGGAAGTGTTAAGGCCAGCTTGGATGGAGCTCTGATCAATCTGGTTTGGTTCAGTGTTCCTTCTCATGGTAGGAGGTTGGAACTGGATCATCTTTGAGGTCTGTTTGTACCCATGCTATTCTGTGATTTATCACACTTGCTGGTACTCCAGAGATATTCCAAGTGACTCAGAAGTGTAATTGCTTACAAGATATTTCTGAAAGTAGTAAATTTTGCTTTGAAATTTCTAGCATTTCTCTCTTTCTGATTCACCTTTTTTTTTTGAGAAATGCATTGTCTGTGACACCACAAACCTTTCATGCAGTCAGATTATAAAGATTTTATTTTTAAACCACTGTGGGTTTTCTGTCCTTTTTAGGAATTTGTTACTCTCTTTTCTCTTTTTAACACTTCAGTGTTGAGCTTAAATGCTTTGCTCTATCATTCTTTATGCCTAACAACAGTTGCAGCAGCTCTGGTGATACTTCCTCGTATGAGCTATGTGTTCCTTAAATATGTATTTAATTTCAGATGGGAGGTTGATTACAGAACCAGAGTGTAACGCCTAATCTTACAAACTTGTCCCCCAGAGCTGTCAAGAACCTTGGCTGCAGGCCCAAGATATAAAGCATAGCGTCTGTATTTTTTTTAAAGAGATAAGTTATGGATCTCTATTTTAAAATTGACCTGTCATTTATATGGAAAAGAAATTTCATTATTACATACATTTCTCTGGGGCATGTTTTGTTGTTTTTAATTTCTAGGGTGAAATAGTTAAGAAGTATACCCAGCTCAACCCTAAAACCTATGAAGACAGACTAGCATTAATTCTAAAGATGTGTGTAGAGGCTGCATCAGAGGCAGTAAATGTAAACTGTAGAATTTTGGGAGTGGGTAAGTTAACAAATACTTTTTACATCTGTGTTTTTCAACATGAAATTAAATCGCTGCTCATTAATTTAAAACACTGTTCTAAAATGGATCTCATGTACTTCAGGTTCTTACATATTCTTAACAAATGTTTTTAAAAGGCTGAAAAGGAGAAACTGACTATAAAGACTGAAGTTTCTCCAGTTTGTACCAACCATTAAACAACCTGTTAAGTTATAGTAAACGATATCCAAAATGCGTTTATGTAGTTCTCTGGATTTTGAAGCTCTCTGCTGTCTTGGCCTTGTGAATCACATGCTCAGTGTTTATCAAAACAGCTCTTGAAACAACTGCAGCTGAGTGGTGGTTTTTGTGCTGTTTGTAAGCCTTTCATTAGGGCTAGGATCAACTGTGCAGCAAAATTGTCAGATACACAAAGGCAGACTAAAAAGGCTAGAATGTTAGGAGTAAATTTATAGGTAACAAAGACAAAAGCAGCCCTTCTGCTGATTTCTAGTTCACTTGCAGTACAGTTCTGTGTTAAACTGTGCTTCTATCAGTCAGGACTTCTTCAGTTTAATGGTGATTAGGAGGTTTGGCCTTACATATTAGTTATTAATGAAGATGTTGATTAATGTGTCCTGGATATTTGAGGACATAAATCTCTTCATTTTAGCTGAGAAATTCTCCTAAAGAAATTCCCCTAGTTTGTTTTAGGTGAAAACTTACCTGAATCACATACTACACAAAGGAAGTTTAACTTGAACAGGTATTTTTTAAAAACAATGTTAAGTATACAAAGCCATAAGGAGAAATGTTAGTCCTCTAAATCAGATCTTTCTTACAGCTTTAATATTCAATTCAGCTGCTTGTTTTAGGGCTTTAATGGCTGCTTTCCATTACAGTTCTTTATATGTGACTCAATTCTATAAGCTCTGTACAATAAAACATTTGAACATTTTATTGTCTAGAGCGAAATACGTCCATAACCGAGACCTACTTTTCAGTGGTTCTGAGACACTCCAGCTAGGGTTTGGTAGACAAATCTCTGAACCAGTTTTGATCTTTCCCAAAACCAGTGTGTTTTTAAGTAAAATATCACTAGGTCTAGTAATTATTTTTAGTCATTCTAAATATTGAGAGTTATAGCAGACTTCCAGACACTAATAGTGTTCCAGGGTTTGAATAATTTATTTTTGCTGTTATGTCTTTTGTACATCACTAACAAGAAAAACAGCTATCAAGTGATTTGCATCTTGCCTGAAGTAGGAACATTAACTCTCTGACTAACATGAACCACTACCCATCTAGTTAGTCTTAAGATACTTAGTGCATCGTGATTAGAGGCATGGCATTCTATGAATTATCTTTACTTTGAGGATGACTGAGCACTGAAACACCTGGAGAGATTGTGGAGTTGTCTTCTCTGGAGATAATCCAAACCCACACGGATAGAATCCCGTGCCACTTGCTGTAGGTGAACCTGCTTTAGCAGAGAGGTTGGACCTAGATGATCTTCAGAGGTCCCTTTCAACCTGAACCATTCCATGATTTTGTGATCTTTACATGTGAAAAGTTGAACTGCCAGTAATACTTCAGAAATTTTTACTTTCATGCTCTGCTTCAAAGCCTAGTGTTAAGGGAAAAAAATCTTGTCATTAGAAAAAGAGAAATAGATTTTTACTTAAAGTTTGTTACACAGACTTAGTTTTTCTTTTTTTCTCCTGTATTTCTGGGACTTAGGTATTTCCACAGGTGGACGGGTAAACCCTCGAGAAGGAATTGTGCTTCACTCTACAAAACTCATTCAGGAGTGGAGCTCTGTGGATCTCAGAACCCCTATATCTGATGCTCTGCACCTGCCAGTCTGGGTGGACAACGATGGAAACTGTGCTGCTCTGGCAGAGAGGAAATTTGGTCATGGAAAAGGAATAGAAAATTTTGTAACACTGATTACTGGTACAGGTGGGTATGTCATAGTTCAGTGAAACCCAGAGTGCAGCACCATCACTCAGAGACTCAGCTGTTCTACAGGCATAAACATTACCACTATGCTCAGCGATCAAAAAATTCTTTTCCTACACTATTTGTTTGGTTTAGGGTGCTCTTTAATTTATTCGGGCAAATAAAACCACTTCCATAGTTTAAACTTCTTGATGAAAGAAGTTCTTCCAGTACTGCTACACAGGCAAGTATGGAAAATCTGAGTAACTTCAACTAAGTTGAATAATTTTGCATTTTTTCAGCTTTATGGCTTATTTCTCTTTCAACTTTAGAAATACAAGTCAGATCAGAATATGTATCTAGAAGATAAACAACTGAATATAAGAAAGTATGCTTAAATCTCAAATGCAAATATGGGGTGACTTTTCTCATTTGTTAAGTATGTAGTCCTTTAGATGGTGGCAGTAAGAACTAGCTGGTAAATCTATACGCAGTTTGGAAAGAGGCAGCAGAGGCCTGCACATTTACTTGTCCTGGCTTTTTAACACATAGGTTTAACTGTCTAGATACAGCATTAGAACTTCTCTGCAGTGCAAAAAATTAAGGCCACTTGGCTAATTTTCTGCATAAAGAACATGACTCACAAGCTTAAAAGATCTGTCATGGTTCAGTACCACCCATAGGCTTTTAAAAAAATACAAGCATTATATACCATTTTGATCCTTGTATGAATAGGAGGGAGCTATGAGCTTGTGTATTAGGTGTGTCAGATAGACAAGATTTCTTTAACAACTAGTAATTCTTGGTTTCTAGTGCAGATGATCACTGATGGAAATTATTTTATCTTGTCTATATCAGAATAAGCAAATATCAGTGTCCTGCAGAACAGGGGCCTTTAAAACCTGTTGGGGAGCAGGGGGTGTTTGTCTTTTTTTTTAACAATACAAGTCTTAATATCTTTGCAGGTATTGGAGGTGGAATTGTTCATCAACACGAATTGATCCATGGCAGTTCTTTCTGTGCTGCTGAGCTTGGGCACATTGTTGTATCCTTAGATGGACCAGAGTGCCTGTGTGGCAGCCAAGGATGTATAGAAGCATATGCCTCAGGAATAGCATTACAGAGAGAAGCTAAGAAACTGCATGATGGTATCTATTTACTCTGGTTTTGAAAACACAGTTACTAAACTGCAGTATAGGAAGAAATTTTCAAAAAAGATAGTAAGAAAAAATAAATCTGCCTTCTTTTTCTAGGAGGAGACAAGAATAGGTGTACGGGCAGCCTATATAGTACAGATCTTTTTCAGTGGCAAGGTACATTTGGAACCACTGGTCTCAGAATTCCCAGAAGCACACAGTAGAGCTTGTCTCTTCTTTTCAAGCTTGATGTAAACTAATCTGACAGGCATTCCGTGATGTTGGGTTTCACAGTGACTGTCTTTCAGCAAAAGCTTCTCAGTCTTAAATAAGTTTGAGAATTTATATTTTATTTATTCTTGGGTCCAGCAAGACTAGGGAATTACCACATTCTCACTGTTTGAATTTGATTCCCTGCTTCTCCAAGTTTCCTGAATAATATGGATATGATTACTTTGGCTAAACTCAGGGTTGGACAGATTGTTCAGGATTCAGTATACAAGTAAAAGAGATTAAAAGATTTTAATTGCCTATTTTTTACCCTCTCACTTGCCAAATTATCATGTTTTTCTCTTGCTTTCGCTTCTTTCCAGATGATCTGCTTTTAGTAGAAGGAATGTCAATGAAGGAGGAGGAGGTTGTTAGTGCTGCACACCTTATTCAAGCAGCTAAACTTGGGAATACAAAAGCAGAGAGCATTCTCAGAACAGGTGAGAACATAGCCCAGAGGGTGAAACACTTCCATGACTGTATCTTAGGGGATACTGAAATGGTAGTGTACTATAACATACAAACAGCCTGTATACATTGAGGCCCTCTCAGCATAGAAATTACTAATGATAATGAGATTTTAAATATAAATGTTGAAGAAAATGGCAGCAGGAGTGTTAAAAAGTATCTGTTCCAGTAAAAACAATAAAAAAAAATTAAAAGGTTTTGCAAAGATTAATTTAAAAAAAGAAGTAAAGTCTCAACATAATCATACTGGAAAATTCTGGGACATTTCATTGTAGGCAAGTGAATGGCTGGTCTGAGGTAGCAAAGGTAACTTATGTTACGTGTTACTTTACATGGCGTATTTTACTGGTTTACTAGTTTTAAGCATAGTTCTCCGTTTACACAGTGGTTAACAATAAGGTGGTAGAGTGATGCTGTCCTATTTTCTCTTTGCTTACAAGCATGCTTAATGCCTTGTTTTGTCTTATCCATAATGTTGAATAATGCATTCTTGTGCATAAAAAAATTGCCTTTTTTGCTTTCAAAAGAAAAATTAATAGCAGACACATAATACCTGATAACATAAAACTGTGGAACAAAACACTTTACTGACTTTCCAGTGTTATTTGCTGCTAACAGAACTGTTTCAACTACTGATGCCAGAACTGCTCTGAGTATTCTACTGAATTTCTTGTTACTTCATCTTTTCAGCTGGGACTGCACTGGGCCTTGGCGTTGTGAATATTCTACACACCGTGAACCCATCTCTTGTGATCCTTTCTGGAGTTCTAGCTAACCATTATGTTAATGCTGTCAAAGATGTGATAAATCGACAGGCACTGTCCTCTGTTAAAACAGTGGATGTGGTGGTCTCAAATCTAGCAGATCCTGCTCTTCTTGGAGCTGCTAGCCTGGTATTGGATTATACTACACGTAGAATATACTAGAAGAATTACAGAAGAATCAGAGAATTGGACTGTTCAAATTCCTAATGGGTGGAGGGAATACTTTGCCCCAAATTTTTCTTTGATGAGAGCAGCTAATGAATCAGAGTAGTGTTCCAAGTAGTTAGTGACTACTTAGCATTTCTTAATTGAGGTATCATTTTTTTTGTATTTTTCCTAAATTTCAGCTGACTTCATTGGAAGTAATGTGCAATTCTGGTTTTTTAAGCACCTCTGTTGGTAAGCCTATACATTACTTTTGAGTGTGGCTGAATTATTTATGAGCATCTCTTGCTGTATGGGGATAATGTGTATGGTGTGTAAAATTGTTATAACTCTTGGGGATCCATATCTCATTTCCCACCTATGTGAAATGAGTTTACCAGCTTTTTAGTTTCCAGGATTCCACCCACAAAGTAAATACTATGTAATCACCAGTAGCAGGTAGTAATTTCAGTGGGCGGAAACTAGGGCATCTACAATAAAAGAAGGCTACACATAGAAATTCCTTCTCATGAAGGACTTGATAGAGGCAACCAAGTTGTTTATTATATCATCTCTGAAGGGCAAAGTCCCATTTTAGAAGCTTTGCATATGAAGGAAAAAAACTACAGTTTAGTGAGCTTACAGCCTGCAGAGGAGTCCAGACAAACTGTTAAGTATAGCAGTGAGTATCTCTTTGTCTTCTGGCTATGGCCAATAGTAAATTGTTTGAATTTTAATCTTGGGGGATTTCTCAAGAGACTTAATCTACTACTTTCAGAGAGGCAGGCTGCTTATTCTTTGGTAGCCAATTAGCTGAAATTCAGCCACATGGCACAGCTGATTATAAACATTCTACCTTTCACTGTAGAGTGACATGGTGCATCCCCTCAGCCATTCAGGTGGCTGCAGGTGCACTCTTCTTTTCTTGCTTTCACCATCAGCTCTCAGGTTGGAAAGTCAAATCTGACCCTTATCCTCACCTTCAGAGCATTCAGAGGCCTAGGAGAAAAGTATGCCAAATGCCAGTGAAGGCTTGCCTTAGTAAGCTGTGATATTTCTTTAATGAGTCCTTAATATAGAGTGCTGTCTTTATCCAGCTGCCTTTTTAGTGTACTTTCACGATGCTGGAGAAATTGAAAAACCAACCTATCTATCAGCTAGTCCAGAAAGATAGCTCTGGAAGAACAGTCACAAGACTGTCCTGAATTTAATGACCTATTTTGACATCTAACTCAACCACTGATATTCTCAGAAGCCCCATAATGTGTTAGTACAAGGCCTATTTCCACACTTGAACTTCTCCAATCAAAATACTGTATAAATAAATACAATAAATATTGTATAGCATTGTACTCTGCTATACAATGAATTTGGACTGAATAGCTCCTAGTACATTTGCTAATTCTGGGATATAATCTATACAGACTGTCTTTACTTCACCCTCTTCCACAAGGAATGCTTACTTCTTCAGAGGGGATTTCAGGACCACCACCAGATCACCCTCCTGATGTCTCCAGGAAACAATCATGCAGCCTCTATACCACAGTTTTCTCAAACTTGGCAAATAACTGGTTCTTAACTGTTTGCCAAGTTGTACTAGGCTTTATGTAAACAAGGAGTTTTAGCTCCTTTACCTATACATCTTGGTTTACTTGATGATTCCCAGCCTTCAATGCCAGAGCATTAGCTCTATGAGCATGTCAGAGAGAAACTGGCATTTCTCTGCAGTGACAGTAGCTCAGATCAGGAGTATTGAGGTTCTAACAGTGAGGAGGCCTGTCATCTGATCTTTCCATCCTCTGCCATCACAAGGAATGCCTGGCTGGAATGCCTGGCTAGAAGTGGGACCAGGCTTTTGCTTTCCAGACCCTCTGATGCTCTGTATTTCTGGTATCTCAGAGTCAAAATGTTTTTCCCTAGCAGCTGAAGGCACAACGTTTCAGGCACAAAAAACCCACTACAGACTAAAAAACAGTTGAAAAGCTTTACACCTTTAACATCTAGTCAAGAAAACAATGTAGTTAAGAAAACAATTCTTCAAACGCTTTTGAAAATGCTTTTTTTCTGTCAACTGGCCAAGAATTTGCTGCATATGTACAAGCAGTTTATAAAATCAGAAAGAATAAAAAACTCATATTTAATAGCGTAATAGTGGTTTTGTCTCTCCTTCTTTCCCTGTTCAGAAGCATCCCTTGAACTTCAGGTACTTTAATGTGGACCAGAGATTTTATGGACATTAGCCCCCAGTTGTATCCAGTCCCAGAAGGATCAAACATCACATATTCACAGAATATCTGCTCACTGGATGCTGGCCCAGTGTCCTTTAGAGCAGCCCATACTATAAAGATCATGGACTCCACTGAGGGCAAACTAACCTTTATATCCAATACCGGGAAAAACATAGAAACAAAATCCCTTTCCCCAGCTGTTATCAGTATTTCAGAGCCTAAAGCAGCAGGGCATTCTCATTACCTGCACTGGCAGCACCTGCTCGTATTGCCTGTTGTGTCTTGGTTGGTTGTGCAGTGTCCATAGTGAGTCCATGTGGTATCCTGACTGCAGGAGCCTTGACAGGAATGCCGCCCTCTAGCCCTCCCAGCAGAACCTGTGTATGACATCAACAGCTTGGGCAAGACAAGGCCCCTCATGAACTTGGATGTTTATAATCAGCATTACATAAGCAAGTGGCAGCAGTAGAGTGCCAAAAGGTTGGAAAAAAATGGAATTCTTAGTTCTGTAACTTTTAATTCACGTAACCAATGTAAGACCTCTACAAGTTCCTATACCTTGTTGCTTCCTGCAGCTGGTGGAAGAAGACTGCTTTATCCACAACATTCTCTATTACCACAGAAACCCAGAGCCAGAACTTGGGATCATGAGGAGACCAGCTGAGTTTTGATAGCTATCTTTTTACAGATCATTGCTGATGCTTTGCAAGCCACATAGCTAATACATATCTAATTAAGGTTTAGAATTTCTTTTTGGTCTCCTGACCATCAAGTTTAGTTATTCAGTATTCTGAGTCTGATCTGCCACCCAGACACTTGGAAATAACAAATTCATTAGTTTTCTGGTGGTCTTGAAACACTGTTCTTCCTCCATTTAATTGTAACAAAATTGTCAAAAACTTGCACCTATTACCAGTGGAGGCAAGGATAATTTTGTATTGCAAAAACACAACACAGAGTAAGGTGCAGACAGAATTTATACTTGGATTCAGTGAAATCTTATCACTGTGTCCCTTTCAAATGCCATGGAGACATGCCGGCGTTAGTGTAAAACACTTGGGGCTGTACACGCCTTGGACCATTCCAGGTAATTATACTTGGATGAGAACTAGTGCCACAGCAGAAGGTTCTCAGTGGAACATGCCTGCTTAACAAGTACCGTTGGAGGAATCCTCTTGGCCAAGACTACAGACACACCCATGTTGTCCACTTCGAAATACAGCCAGAAATGTGTATGTTTCCCTCTTAACCGGTTGTTCAGGAAAAAAAAAAAAAACATCAGCAAGAAACAGATAAGCCACACCATGTCCTTTACGGCTGCTTAAAATTTAACCATGTTCCACAAGCTAAGAGATGAATGCACAGTGCTGTTGTTTTCAGGCTCCCTGCTTTCCAATGAACCCATGACCTCTCCATCCCCCTTCTTCTTTACAAATACTCATTGTAATTTCAGACTGCCTGGCTGCTGGGTGCCACCTGACCAGAAGCTAAACAAAGCCAGTTCTATACCAGGATGTATTCAGCAAGAGTCCACAGCTTCTCTCTCAATACTGCATGAGATCTTCATGCACATGCAGCTGGGATTATGTTTGAAGGATAGGAAGCATCCAGGGTTTTTTTCCAGATTCCACTGACTAATGCTATGAAGATAAGCAGCAATAGTGGGAAGTTAAAACCAGTAAACAGGATTGAGCACACATAGCAGGCCAGAGGTAGCACAACACTGTCACATGAAGTTACAAAACAAAGTGACAGATGCCGACCTCTGAACAAAACAAGTCAATGTCTAGAAACACAGACAAGAGAATTCATTTGCCCAAATAAACTTGAGAATTCTTTTTCTCTGTCACAACGTCTAAGTATCTGAAATAATTCTCAGACAGAAAATGTCCTGACTCCAGGAGTGCTGTGTTCGGTTCTTTGCTCCCCAGTACATGAGAGACATAAGCACACCAGAGAGAGCTCAACAAAGAGCCACAAAGATTAAAAAGCAATCACAGCATTTCTCCTGTGAGGAAGGGCTGAGAGCTGGAACTGTTCAACCTGGAAACGAGAAGGCTTATGGGAGTCTTATCAATGTACAGAAATACCTGAAGATTGCAAAGAAGCTGGGAACCAGGCTCGTTTCATTTGTGCCATGACAGGAGACACTGGGCACAGACTGAAACACAAAAGGCTCCATCTGAACATCAGAAAACACTTCTTTACTGTACAGTATCCAAACACTGGCAGAGGTTGCCCAGAGAGGTAGTGGAATTTCACTTCTTGAAGATCTTCAGAAGCTATCTGGGTATGGTCGTGGGCAACAGGCTCGATGTGGTTCTGCTTGAGCAGAGGAGCTGAACCACATGACCTCTAGAGGCCCCTTTCAACCACAGCCAGTCTATGATTTTGTGACAGCACTGATAAAGGAGACAGTGAGCTAGCATACTTGAATGTAAAATTAAGGCAGAAGAGTTAATCTGCAAAATCTCTGCACCAGAGTTAGTGGAGGTAATCAGAATCCACAGAGCTGCATTAAATATGTAAAAAATCTGCAAACACATTCTTACACTCTGCAAACCCAGTATATAAAATACTCCTTTAACTTCTGTACCATTGCTTTGGCTTTGAATTCGAGTCTTTGCCCATTTTCTTGGACTGCAGCTCTAAGCCACATCCATAGCCAGATAAAACATTCTGTAAAATAAGAAAATGTGGTGATCAATGAGTACCATAATTCAGTGTGCAGGAACCCCTCTTTGATAAACATGGTGAAATAATGTAGGAGATTGAACAGATTAGTTTTAGAAGATAGACACCTTATAAAGGTAAGATTTAACAGAGCAAGGCTAGAATGCAGCTCCTGTGACGGCTAGGCAAGCCAAGGAAGCAGAACAGAGATTTTCTAGATCAGTTTGTTTCAGATTCAATCACCCTGGCAGACAGAGCTCCAACCTAGAGATGAGCAGTAGGAGCAAGAGCAAGTCTTCCCTTCTCTTGCTCCCCAGCTCTCCAGTTCACCACCCTATTGGGAGGAAGTGTCTTCAAAGGTCAGTGGGGACAATGACACAGTTCCAAAACATCCAAACAGCCTCTACACAACAGATCTTTGCATATGAAGACAGCACTGAAAATCCAGCAGAACAGAATTAAGCAGCAGAATATCAAAGGTTTTAACTGCTCAGTGCCCTCTCCTATATGTTGAGCCTGAGATATGCAGCCAGAGTGACGGCAGAAAACTATACAGAACTACTTACCTGCAGAAGGCAGTGTCCTCAGTCCCACTGGAAGGAAGGTAAGCCGCTTAACAAGCCTGCTGTTCTAGTTTTCTTGAGCTGCTGTCTAGCATGATAAGGGAGAAGTTTTTAAACTAAAGCTCTCAAGAGCTTTAAGAAAGCTTAATGAAACGAGCAGGACATTCACCAGCAAGGTAAAATCCGTAGCAATCAAGAGATATGTTTACTCACACTTAATTCAAATACCCTCTGTCAAAAGGAAGCAAGAGACCACCTCAGTTCATCCAAAGTCAACACATTTTGCTGTTTAACAGATCTTTAATATCAGTAATGACACCTCAGTGCACAACAGAGACTACAGTTTTGGAGGTTTCCCATTTCAGAAACACAGTAAGGAAACATCAGGAAGAACATGCAATCAAACAATGATCAGCTCTAGATACATAATGATGTGGTCAAAAAAAACACATTGAAACAATTAATCAAATTACTGCAAACATAGCTTCTCTGAGTAAGGTTAAAATATTGCATTTGTAGTGTTTCCATCGAGCTTTGCTTCAGTGAACCAGCGGAGCCTGCTTGAGTGAGATGAGGACTGAACGCATGCGGGACACGTCTTTTGCCTGCTTACTAGACTTGGGATTAAAGTCACAGAGCTGAGCCACACGTTCCCACTCAGTGCCCGGAAAAACTTCTTCTGCATCATTCACAAAGGCTTCTTCAGCTGCCCTAAAAGCAATGCAATGCACCTTGTGTTAATGTCCAGCATATAAGGCACTTCTTCCCTCTTACAGGATGCAGTTTCTTTCAGCATGTTTCAAAAGAGATGTGACCTGACAGCTGGTTGTGGACATTATGGCCACGTAAGCTCCCACTGCCCCAATCCTGGAGATGAAAGTAGATTGCAGTGGTATGCTATGCACAAGCAGTGCAGAGGATTGCAGAGGATTGTGTAAAATGTTGGAATACAGGTGTTTGGTTTTAAGAACAGTTACTGAATCTTTGCCTAAGGAGTCGCCACACAAGCTTCCAGAAAGTAAGGCACTTCTATGTAGGCATTTTATTTATGGAGAAATGCCCAGGTCTTAACTAGTTAAGCCTCTGCCACTTGATGGCTTATACTGGACATTTGCCAACTGGA
Organism: Hylia prasina; assembly: GCA_013397195.1. Lineage (NCBI taxonomy): Eukaryota > Metazoa > Chordata > Aves > Passeriformes > Sylviidae > Hylia > Hylia prasina. The sequence goes on from VYXD01013468.1 coordinate 59,012, forward strand.
AATTTACAACTGCCTGCAAGCATGTCTTAAACAAATTCCATTTGAGGATTTAAATCAGCCCCAAGGCCTACAGGCCATCATCAAACTATCTGCTGATGATTCCCAATGCTGTAGTGAAGCAGCATGAATCATAAGGAATTTAAGTCATGAATCCCATGCTTGTGAGTGCAATAGACTACAGCGTATCTTGGCAGAGGGGATGACATGTTTGAGGTCACTTCACAGAACAAACATATTTCCCATGCTCTCACCCTAAGGAGACTCTAAGGAGGCTTTGTACATTATGTACTGGATAGTGCCAGTGGCTTCCCAGCTTATTTTGGCTTTTCTATGCTGCCAATAGCATCGCTTCAGTGCAGGGATAACACTCCAGCATCTAGTTTACATGAACTGTGGGGCCCTGGTAGCTGCCTGAGTGCAGAAGCAGGAAGCATCAAGAGAGCAAACCAAATCCATCTACTCCAACAAGCAGTACAGAGAAAGCAGTGAAAATGACTCTCCCATGAGGGTTCAGCACTATTCACAAGGATGATAAGGTTACAGACACCACTGAAGACAAGGATCACTACAACACTGCTACTTTATGTGACATGACACTTTTAAGGGGCAGTGAAGATTTTTTTACTTAACTGTTCTAGGCTGTAGCAAGGATGATTTATGTTTGTGCTTAAAGGTGAAGAGAAGAAAAGAAACAAGGAGAGAAAGTTTAAGTCAGATATAGAAAATGAGAATGAGTTTAATGCAGATGATTAGCTGGCTGAACATGCACTAGTAGCTTAGCCTACATTCAGGAAACAGGCAGCCAGTTTTATTATGCAGCACTTACACTGCACATTTGCATTGGACATATGAAAATAAGGGTTTTATTGAAAAAAATCTAACAAAACCAACTCCAGGAGATTTCAGAAAAGTTAAACACCACCTGTAAATCCATCATTTCACAAGTCTTGGTTTACATCCACCTACAGTTAGCTGTAACTTTCACACCAAACCTTCAATATTAATGCACTCAAAGCCACAACACGGCTCACCAGTACACCTTCTAAAGGTGTCACCTTAGAATCTGTGACATGTCCATCTTTCAATTCAAGTCTACAAATTAAGGGAAGAAATTAAAATACATATACAAGCCAATGAACATTGCAATCCTTCTACCCCTCAGAAACTAGCATACTCACTGGGGCTTGAAAGTCTGAGCTCTGTTTTCACTGACCTATTAGGCTAGCAAAACATCAACACTGCTCCTAAATGTCTTACAAGCAGTTTACACTGATTTCCCAATACCACCTTCTTGTATTTTCCATTTGTTCTCTAACAGCCTCCTATTTCTATATGCACGCATATTTTCTACCTTGATTTATGTCAGGCAATTCATTTCTACCTTCCTTGGCTTGTGAACCTTTGTGTGCAAGCATTGCTTGAATATTTTTCTGATATGTAGGCAAAGCAGGTGGTCACTACCTATTGCAGAGTTAAACATTGCTCCTCTGTGGAAGGACTAAATACAGCACCCATGTGAAACTGCAGGCACTAACCCACACCCCCACCCAGCAAAGCATCTCGCTAAGCAACATTCACTGGCCTGGAAACAACTGCATACCCTTAGGTTTAAAGACTATTGAAGTCATTACCAAAATTCCAGAGATAGTACACTACCTGACTTAAACTGAAAGTGATAGGCTTTGTGCACTGCATACAGGAGAACTGCACTTAATACTGCAGACCAGAAGTGGTCCTGAAAGTAAATATTCAGAAGGCACCTTCAGACATTCAGCACTATTTCTGACCCTGCTTATTATTGTGTTGACTAGCAAACAGAATTAGTAGTTAGGCAACATACACATAACCAATCACGTCAGCGAAGGGTTGTTTGTAGAAAGCTTCATCTGCCACCCTAGGTAGCAAGTAGTCCAACAGGCAGGCAGGCAGGAGAAAAGAGATAAGGATGAGAAGTACGGAACACAGCTGGAGGCAGTTTTAACAAGCACATTAACCTTGCATCACCTAAACTTACTGTAACAGGAAAGCAGTTACCACATGGAATTTATCAATTAAGCCATTGGTCAGAGGGGCAACACAGAAATCCTGCTACATCCTAGAAGTCTAGACCAGCTAGTTGAGGATTGGGCCCCCAATGTTAGCATTAGACTACTCCCAGAGGGTAGAAACTACCATCAGGCAAGAGGTCTCACCAGGGTGATGAGAATGCCAAACACTTCTGTGCAACACCTGTTTAATGAGCCCAGCTACAGACTCCATAACCTGCACTCCAACACTGGCCATAATAAAGCTATGAGGGTTTCATGAGCTCTGGCCAACAACCAGAACAGTACTAATCCTGCTTCCCTTTACTGGCTCAAAAGGTAGTGAATTTGCCACTTCCATTCCTCAGGGAATGGAAGTGGCAAATTCATCCTTCTAAAGGCAGTGTAGGCCTCCTTCCTTTAGAAAGAAGAGTAGTCTGCCTAGGACTTCATTTTAAAAAGACAAACCTGATGGCCATTTTGATCAGAAAAGTGGTATTTCAAAAAAAAAAACCTAACAAAAAAACCCAACAAAATGAACAAAACAGCTGTTCATCTTGAACCCTGTGAGTTCCTAAAATATAATGCGGTCCTGATGATTACCTGGACAGAATGAAGTAGAGATTTAAGAGACATTAATTGAGTTCTATCATGTTTACCTTCATGTAGCTTGAAGTGAAAATTCCACAGGGAACTTCTAAGAAAGTTTAAGAGCATTCCAGCAACCAAGTCACCACTTTCTGCCACAGGACCCATAATTAGACAATTCAAACTATTACAAACACAGTCAGCATTTAGTTTCTCACTTGTAGAACTGAGTCATGTTATTTCTGAATTGCTTCCAAAAAGAGCAGCAAAAGATTTTAAGACGTTTAATGAAATGACCTGTACCAAAGATTAACCAGAATGCCACTTCCATATGTTCTAAAGTAAACAAGTAAGAAAGCTAGTCTCAGGGTAGGTAATTGCAGATTGCACTGAAGGCCTGTGCGGCTGGGAGCATGACAATAAGTGGGTGGAGCAAAATATTTTCTGGCCGTGTTCAAGCTTCATGTCCTAAGGAATCTTCCGTAAAACTTGATCATCTTAATGCTTCCTGGACACTTAATCTAGATTATTTAAGAAAATTTAAAAAGATAGGTAGTAGGAGCGTTTACTTTAATGATCTGAAGGACTATTGCCTTAGGACATACAAGAAGTATTCTAGTCTCCCTTCCCAATTATTTTCATAATAGAACCATAACTCTTCTGACGGCTGTAGAAACTTTACCTGTTACTGGCTTTTGTTTTCTCGAGCTTTTCATCTTGCCTTGCATACCACTCTTCCAACTCTTTTATTGCTTTCTCTTTCCATTCTGCTTCCTGCTTTCGTGAGTTTGCATCTGAAGATTTAAGAATTACTTTGTCAGTCATGTTTGTATCCAAATGCATCTTGCAAACATTTCTACTGATGGTTCATGGTGCACTCTAGAGCAGACAGTTGCTTCACCAACTCAGATAAGGGTTAGGATATTTCCTGATTTAGGCTATGAGAACTCTAAATACTACAAACATCCAAAGGATTAGCTGAACAGAATTCCTGTGCTGTGTAACCGTGACAGTACACTTCACTTTAGGATAGGCATTTTGCAGAGTAGTTCGGATTCAGTAAATCTGTCGGTCTGCAAACTGCTCAAACCAGAAACAGTCACCTTGCTATGCCAGTGCTGGAACAAAGCTTAGTAAAGCCTCTATGCCTAGACAAAGTGAAGGAACCTGGCACTCCACATACTTTTACACACAGCCTACAGTTCAGGACAACCTCATCTGCTGTAACTAGCCCAAAAGAGGAGTAAAATGGTCAGCTCTACCCAGAATTACATTTTACAGAAGGTTCTGTCCTAAAAATTTCAAGCAAAGGCTCCTCCACCATGTAAGTGGGAAGCACACCAGTTTGTAGTCTCTTAGATGCTGTACATGGATAGGTACCACTGCATTTGATTGCCGTATTTAGTTTAGTTAATAATCCATTACTTTCTTAATTTAGTTATTAGAGTAAGATCCACGTGTCAACAGATGGCCTCAGCAATTACAAAATGAGCAATCTTTATCCTTTGAAATAAACTACTAATGCCTGCAGTATTTATTCTCATCTTTTTAACTTACAAAAGCTGTTCATTTTCTGCCAGCTCGTCTATAAATAAAGGTTCAGAGAGCCACTTGTTTGCTGACTCTCACACTAGTATTAAGTCTGCTTACTAGAAGACTCATCCAGACTTGCTCCGTGAACTCAGGAAGCATGTTAAGACTCCAAAGAGGCAGTGCCATGGTTCAGAACTCTTCTGCTTAAGAATCATGGAATGGCTTGAGTTGGAAGAGGCCTTAAAGATCACCTAATTCCACCTCCTCTGGCATGGGCAGGGACACCTTCCATTAGAACAGACTGCTCAAAGCCCCGTTCAGCCTGGGATGGTGCATCCACAGCTTCCCTGGGCAACCTGTGCCAGTGCCTCACCACCCTCACCACAAAATTTTTTTTCTAATGGCTAATCCAAACCTACTCTCTTTCTGTTGAAAGCTATTACCCCTTGTAAACTACACACCTTGTAAAAATTCCCTCTCCAGTTCTTCTGTAGGTCCCCTTTAGGTACTGGAAGGCTGCTCTAAGGTCACCCCAGAGCCTTCTCTTCTCCAGGTGCAACAGCCCCAACTCTCTCAGCCTGAGAGAAGCTGACATTAAGTTACTCAACAAATATCATGCTTACCAAGTTGCTCCAGGCGCTCCTTTTGCTCCTCTCTCCACTTACGAATACTTTCTGGTTCTGATTGCAGTCGATCTGCTTGGGAGATGGCAGCATAGCAGTCTGTGGGACCATTACTCTCCTTGGAAGAAAGGAATAGTAAAGTCATTTGTGCATAACAAGTGAATATTCCAGATAACTGCCTGACAGCTATATAAAATTAGACTCTATCTAATGTGAGCTAATAACACATTCATTTGACATTGTAACACATTTCCACCATTAAAAATAACTTGCTACAAATTACAACAGTATTGAAGGAAATTAACACAGGACTTCCTCCAGAAATCAAGGATCAAAAAAAATTTCAAGACAACTAGAAATATAAGTGCATAAACACTTGGAGCCAGGGCACTAAGCCTGCAGAACACAGAAGACAATGCCTAGCACCTCAGTATGCAGGCCAGATATTCTCTGAGTTCATCTCATCTTAAATATCTGCTGTGAAAGTAATTTTCTTTATAGTTTTGTGCACAGGAGTATAAAACATTCTTTGCAGCTTATTTGTCTACTTCAGGAGACATTTGCATATCACATTACAAAATCTGGACTGCTGTATGCAGCTTATAACACAAGAGGCATTTCAATATTTAATCATCAGAACAGTGAAAGTACTAGCATCCTTTTCACAATGTAACGTCTCAAAAGACTTGAACTGAATAGGGCTAACATTAATACACCAGATTTACAATGCTAATGAATATTGTGGTATTTGCTACAGAAGATTTTACTTATGAGCAACTTTTATTGCTCATCCTACCCCTAACAGAGTTATACCACTCCTAAGAGTACCATTTCAATTTCAGCTGACCACAGATTTGGCTGTGCCTTGCCCCTCTCTGGACCTCCTGTAGCCCTCAATGAAGGACTAATGCAAAGAGAAGACACTAAGCTGGTGCAACAACACCAGGCTTCCTATTTCATCCCAAGCAAAATAAACTGGCCAGCTGCAGAGTTACAGGTAGCTAAAACGTAAGTTATGTATAGCCCATTTAGTCTCTTCTTTCTCATTAAGAGGAGACTGTCAACCAAAGCGACTGGTCTCTTAGAATTCCAAACACAAAATCAAGGTATCTAAAGAGGGCAATCTACCTTCTGTTGTATCAGGAAGCGCAAAGGGCCTGTAAAATATAAGTTGTCCCGTCAATCTCACAGTAATGCTGAAGATAGAAGAATGTCAGCAGCAGTGAAAGCTGTTTGTGTCTCCACAAAACTCAGAATTCACTTAAAACACTAAGGAGAGCATCGCTCATATGTTGCTTCCTTCCCAAGCATTCATTTAAATCAAGGCTAACAAGCCAGCTGTGACACCAGGCAATGCCCATGCCTTAGACAAACTGGTGTGCAATTAAGTTACAACACAGTGATTGCCTTAGCATGCCTCATTCCTCCCTGACACCAATAAAGCAGGTATCTCCTCCTTTTGTGATTACCATGGCTGTCTAAAATGCTTTCATACTGTGACTGATCTTTTTAGCCATCAGCTTAACTTCATGCACATTCACGTCACTAAGAAATGTATTATGTTTTCAGTGCGTTCCTTGTAAGACCATCTTCATAAGACAACCAGGATGCATTAATTATCTTTAAAGAGCAAGCAACTCTGAAAACTCTGCTTTAAACTAGGTAATCAGAGCACACTTTCAGCTTAGCAGCCAGTACAAGTCAATGTAAAGTCATATCAAAGATCCTATCAGTTTGCTTTACAGTGCTTATGTACTTTTAAGCCACGTTTGAAAATGAACTGCTGCTTTTAAGTTGCCTCTAACTTCAGAGGATGGTCATAATTAAGAACACTCAGAACTTTATGAGATGAGCTACCAGAACAGAAGACCCTCCTCAGATATGAGACTAAATTACTTTAAAGAAAAGAAATAGGAAGTATTAGTCTGCATTAAGGTAAAGTTCTCAGAGTAGAACAGCACATCTAAGTACAGAATACTTCTATCTTACCTGATAGACATCCCCGTTAACCACTCCATCAACGGCATCTGTAAAGAGGTGACTTGTTTAGTCATTTCAGAAAATACAGAACAGCCAGATTTACTGATTCCTGTAACCTGTATGGAAAGCTTACTAGAGAATGTAACATGGGACTTGTGAAAGTGAATGTTACTTGATACCCTGCAGGGACACTTCCTTCTCCCTGTACTTTTCTAGACAGGCAAGGAAAACCAAGTGAGCCACCATTCCTCAGATCCAGAAATACTAGGTCAATTCTTCATCATGAGATCCTGCTTCTAACATAAACAGCAGAAATGATACTGCTGAGAAGCTGCTACAGACTACGTTCTAAAGCTGCCCCCACTCTGTCCTCCCTCTCTTAGAAGCTGACTACTATACAACTGTTCTGAAGTTAAGAAGGATGACTACCACTTTTAGTGTCTACCTGGAAGATTAACAATCCTGCAGCCAAAAATTGGTAATTCTTATCCTAGTGTTGTTACCTCCTAATTAGTTCAAAAGATACAGCTAACATTCCTAGCAAAGTCACCTTTCTGATACCATCTGTGATGACACGCTTGATGGCTTCCCACTTCAGTTGCAGCACTATTATCTCTGAAGTGACAACAGCAATAGAGACTCAGGAAAATGCTCAGGCACAAATCTTTGCTACAGAACCCCAAAATATCATCTTTTTAAAACACAGCCATAGGGAGAACATGCCAGTTGAGGCAAACTTTTAAGTTTGTGAAACTATTTAAATCTCTGGACTATACAAAATACACCAAGATTTTTAAGAACTGCTAACTTTCAGCAGGGCATCTCTCTGGAGCAGTGACACATAACATTTGTCTGTATGCTATACCAAGTAGTCATATTACTCATGCCACCATGGATGAATCTATCACACAGAAGTGTTTCCACCATCATACACCCCTCAGTAAAAGAAGTGACTGTACCAAACAGAAAGCAGAAAAATCAAGTTATTTTGCACCACTTCCTTAAAAATAGATAGCCTTAAAAATAGCTGATCGACCTAAACCTAAGCAAGTTATGCTGCTGTATCCTCTTGTTTGTGGCTAGGTATACACCAGTTTCATAGTACTAGTGAATGGCACACAGGAATTTCTTCATACTGCTTTATCAGGGAACTAGGCAAGTGTTTTAAGTCTTTATCTCTGAGCAATCATTAACTGTGTTATATAGAGGACTGTAAATTCATCAGTTTAAGAACAGAAGTTAGGTTGGAGGATACTAGTCCCCAAGAACATAGTTACTAACTTTTGCAGGAAAAAGCTCAAATTAAGAAAAAATAGCTTTTCAGTTATGAGAAACTGGTATTTTATAACTAGACTCCCATAAATGAGAGTTGCTACTCCGTTGTAATGCTACTGCTTTGCAAGGTACAGGAGGTCTTTACAGAGACTAAAGCCACCAGCTGAGTGAGAGGGCTCGTAAATCTTGAGGATGCTTCCAAGAACAGTGATGGTATGTTTAAGTTTTCTTGTCACACCAAAAAACATCCATTACGGTCTTCACTACTCAAGCTGGTTGTCTGCTCAGGTAAAATGAACAACATCATTGCTTAAGGCTGTGCCTGAGATGAAACACTTGTCTAAGAGCCATTTTTGTTCTACACAGAAATAGACACTGACAGACATTGATCTGACAGCTGTGTTTCGAGAGGGGAGCCAGGTCAGAAGCATTAGCAATATTAGAACAAATTTCCCATCTGTTTTGAGCTCCCTAGAATTTGCAGTTAAGCTGCAGAGTCAGCATGCTGACTGAGCACATCACAAGCAGAAGAGGAAACAGAACTGTACCAGCATGCTGTCATATGCCAATACAAGCGTGCTAACCGGAACAAGACCAACAGACAACCATTCCTTCATTTCAGCTCTCCAGTCTTCATGCTTGTATAATTAAATATGAAGTACAGAAAAACTACCCGTTTGCCAGCCTTCATGTCAGTAATCAACGCCAGTTGTGTATCAGATTTTTCTGTTCACAGAAATATGCAATTTCATGAGCTTTTCACAGAAAAAGCCTGAATACTGGTAGTGCCATCATAACATTTTCAGCAGCCATGAACAATGAGACCCCTTTACTGGTTTCAGAGTCCATCCAATTCTATCACAGTATTGTATCTCCTGAAGTTAAAATCCACATATTTAGAACCATCTCAGTTAGCAATGATCCATACTCCTTGTTGTTTGCTTTTGAACTTAAGATAAGCTCCTATTTTTAAGGGCACTGTTGCAGTGAACACGCCCAAACATCTACAGTTCTGTGACACTTGCTGGCTATATGGTAATAATGAACTTTCACAGAGCAACACAGCTACCTTTTCGTGTCTGGAAGAGTCTGGAGAGGATAAGTCATACCAGCTGCCTTGCATTCACAGGAGATACAACACCCAAGCTTGCCAGAAATAGAAAGCTACCATCAATGCCCTCCACATTTACTACAGCCTACAAAAGAAAAGGCTGGGTAGTTTAAGATAAATACAAGAACCGTTTTGTCACTTTAGTCCTAGAAGTCAATATATGGCCTCAGAGGTTTATCACGATGATCAGCTATTCTGAAGGCTACTAGGGGCATTGTTACCACTCAGTACCACCTGGCCTAAGCCTCTCTTAAGTCTTGTTCTCAATGCAAAAGAGGACTGTTATCTGAAATGTCAGAGGCAGGGCTTTGCAGTTCATTTAAACATTTTTCTTATACTCTTTTAAAATAGATGTATTTTTTTATGAGTTACCTTCAGCATCTCTTATTAAACAATAAGTACTCTAAGTACTGCTACTTTCAGTGAGCTAGGAGCTCTAGTTAAAGCAACAGAAGAACATACAGTTTAATATATTCTGACATACGGTTAAGTAACTTCACCACTCAAGGCCTAGTTTCCCATCCTTTTCTTTTAGGCACAGTCATGCTTTCCTTTTACCTACCTCTCACCTATAAGATAATGAGAAAGAAGAACCTTTTACATAACTTTGTTTACATAGTTATGCAAGAACCTGGAGAAGAAATAATTTTTCTAGTCATAACTCATTCTTGTTCCTGTGTGCAAAATAAAGGCAAGCAGCTCAAGAAGAATGCTTCTTTCTGGTGTTTTAGTTCTAATCTGCGGTCCTATCAAAGCCCATTAGTTCCCTCATTTTCAAGACAATCAATAGGGTAGAACTAAAACACACCTGCAGTAAGACTGCACCATAACAGCTTCTGTAATTTTCCAATGTAACAGCTTCTGCAACTTCCACCTCCTGTAAATTCCCATGAGTATTCTCTTGAAAACAAAAAAAAAAATATTTTTCTGTCCTGACTTTATAATAATGCAGCATCACTAACACAAGCTAGACAGACACCATCCTTTTATCATACCTTTCTCAGTGCTGTCTTATGGAGCTCTGAAGCCTCAGATGCTGATTGCATAGCAAAACTCAGATCAATGGCTGTTCAAACAATTAAGAAAAAAATCAATAGTCATAGACAAGAATTCTTTCTGTCTGTGGTGCTAACTACAGAGACAGGAAGAACTAATTCCTTCCTAAACAAATTTTAAGCAAATTGATATTCAGTTCCTGAAAGGCTGTTAAATGAAATACCTAGACAAATCACGAGACGCAATTAATTTTCTTAATTGCTAGAGGCTCAAGAATGTCTTTCGAAGATAGACAAACACAATTCAGTCAAGTTCATATAAAACTTATAAAGCGTGAAAATGTGAAAGCAATATTTGAGAATAGTCAGCCTACATTAAACTTGTGTATTTGCATGATTGTTAACATATATAACTGCTTATCTTTGGATGAAATTCCTCATAAGAAGCTACTCGACAAACTGCCAGGAGGATTTTGTATAGGCACACAGTATCAAGAAATCACATATTTCCCCTTGAACTCTCTCTCTCTTGCTCAGAGAACATAGTCAGTGAATTGATACAACCTCAAGACATATTGTTGTCAGAATCTCACTGCATATACATGTACATTGATTCATGCCTGAAAAAGAAATCTCATAAGACATCACATTACTAATACCTAGGTAACAGCATTGTATTACTTGATTTATACAGTACTCCCTGCTTTCTGGACCTGGGACTATGCTTCACCTTCCAAGGGAAATAAGATTATGTTTTTGCATGCTCAGGCAGCTTGAATGGCATGGCTACTTACATAATGACCTACAGGATCAGGCCTGGATCAGTATTCCAACCCTGACCATGGCAACATGAAATGAGGCTGTGTGAGACACAGGAGCTTGGCAACATTCTGTCCTACCCCCCATACTCACCCAGTATCCACCATTACAACAATTAACACAATTCCCAATACTGACACTCTCAACTTACAAAGCTCACTTCTGTCCATGTATTTGTCTAATCATTTACCAAGAGGCTGAAACTGGAAGACTGTTTGTTGATGAGACACTATGATTCTTAAAAGTGTATTTCAAGAAGGTGATGACTGCTTGTCACTATATCTGAAATTAAGATTTCAAACTTCAGTTGAGAGCTGCCTAAGTTATTACTTTTGGCCCACTATTTAGAAAGAACTTATCCACCAGACCTGTAAATAAGGAGTTCAAAAAAGGTTGCAGTTAAAATAAGTAAATCCACAAATCCCTGGTCACGATGCTTAGGATTTACATAAGAACCTGTATTGTTTCAAGAAGAAATTTGCATTCACCTATTCAATTACAGAAGAGTTTAATGAGCTAATATGCCAGAGACTACAACTGTTTGATATTTATTAAGGTACTGATCAGATTATAAGAAATGTCTAACACAAATGGCAAATGAAGTCTAATCAATCTAGAAGCATTGAACAAATCAACTTATTGACAAGGAAACACTTTGCAATAGTCATCACTACATGTATGTGGAGAACACACTCCTCTAGTTGTTCTAGTACATTGTGAGAAAGGTCAACGATAGATTTTTTTTCCAGCTAAATTACTTTTCAAACAGCTACTTTAATGTTCCAGAGACTGTCTGGAACACCAAAACCATGTAAAACATGATGTTTGTCTAATGCTTCTGAAAGTAAGAAGGGAAGTGTCCACTGCGTCCGTTTCTTCACTAGACATAGAACACGGAAATCGAATTATGTATGATACCAAAACAGGATGGTGTTCTGATAACAATTATTCTCGAGTTCTTGTGCTGGAGCAAGATAGACCCCAGTAAACACCTTTTTTTTTCAGAAGTATGTAATCCATATATTTTGGACCTTATGAGTGAGCTGACATTAAGGACAGTGCTACCACTGAATAAGCACTCTAAGGTCTCCATTACCCAGTTTATCTATCTAGATGAGCATTATTCACAGAGATGCTACAAACCTGCTCCCTCATACATAAGATACATCAGTAATTTCTGACATCAGGTTGCAAAATGAAGACTTAATTCTAAAGATGTCCCAACAATGAACTGGGGAGCAGTTTCAACTTAGTCTAAAGGAGAGTGGCATCCTACTGCAGTGACAAGGAGATGTCACATGACAGCAAATAGGCCCCTGTGCCCCTGGTGACAATTAAAAGCAAAGTCTTCTGAGCGTGTTGCAACATCAACCCCTTTCCACTCAGGCTTCAGTTAAAACCTTTCGTAAGGAGAAGTGTTTATTTTGGGCCGCTTTAGCTATCATTAGACTAACTGGAAACACACTAACCTATACTTCTCAACACACAGTTCCCACCCTTCTCCAAACGCAGGTTCTGCAGCGTCAGGCTTGGTACATCCAGTACAAAGGTTACCAAGGAACAAAGGCTAAAGATTTAATAAAATTAAACATTAGCTAAACTGCTTTTATGCTTTAATACTAAGATCACCCCCGCGGGAGACAGAAATTCAAGTGGCGGATTTATCCAGCCTTCAGAAGCCCTCCTTCAGGCAGGCTCCTGGATTAGACGAGATCGGCACCGTTCGCCTTAGGATACGGGCACACATCAGGCATCTTCAGGGGATACAAACTATAACCGAGGGAGCAGGGAGACAGCTCACCTTGCGGCACAGCGCACCCCGGACGGTCCCGATCCACCCCCGGGACCACCCCCGGGGGCAGCGGGGCCCCGCTCGGGGCAGAGCGCCGGGGCGAGGGTGCCCCGGAACCGCCCCGAGGGACAAGGGGAGCCTGGACCCCTCACCCCCTAGCCCCCCCCCGCGGCCCCCGCAGGGCGTACCCACGCCGAGGCCCTCGGGACCCTGCAGCGCCTCGGGCACCTCGCCGTTCTCCAGGATGCTGAAGCCCTCGTCGTTCNCGCCCGCCCGCGCCAATGAACGGCGAGCTTCGCCGGCTCTGCCCAATCAGCGATCGGCCGCGGTGGGGGTCTGCGGAACGCAAGCCAATCGGCGCCCAGAGAGCAGCGGGGGGGCGGGGCGCGGCCCCGGTGCCCAGAGCAGCCGGGCGGCACCGCGGGCTCTGGTGGTCGCCCTGCGGCGGCAGCGGGGTCGCCTCTGCCATCCTGCCAAAGCAGAGGCGCTCCGATGGGACAAGACACGGGGCCGTCGGCAACTT
>VYXD01013468.1:72451-84852 GCA_013397195.1 Hylia prasina
CCTTCAGGCAGGCTCCTGGATTAGACGAGATCGGCACCGTTCGCCTTAGGATACGGGCACACATCAGGCATCTTCAGGGGATACAAACTATAACCGAGGGAGCAGGGAGACAGCTCACCTTGCGGCACAGCGCACCCCGGACGGTCCCGATCCACCCCCGGGACCACCCCCGGGGGCAGCGGGGCCCCGCTCGGGGCAGAGCGCCGGGGCGAGGGTGCCCCGGAACCGCCCCGAGGGACAAGGGGAGCCTGGACCCCTCACCCCCTAGCCCCCCCCCGCGGCCCCCGCAGGGCGTACCCACGCCGAGGCCCTCGGGACCCTGCAGCGCCTCGGGCACCTCGCCGTTCTCCAGGANGCCAAAGCAGAGGCGCTCCGATGGGACAAGACACGGGGCCGTCGGCAACTTGGAGACAAATTCGAACCTGCTGAATACGTCCAGAACAGCGGTTCTGTCAAACATCTTTCTCTCGTGATTTTGGGTGTCTTGTCTGACGCAGGGAAGCTTAAGTCACGGAAACGCAGCAAGTGTCGCGTTGGTAGGGAGCACAGTGGAGCACAGGTCATCTGGTTCAACGTCCCTGCTTAAGCAGGGTCATCCCAGAGCATTTGGCACAGGATTATGTCTGTATGGTTCTTGCATATCTCCAGTGAGGGAGACTTCACACCCTCTTTGGACAATCTGTTCCAATGCTCAGTCACCCACACAGTAAAGTTCTTTCTCATATTCAAGTGGACTTCACTGTGCATCAATTTTTGCCAGTTGTCTCATATCCTAGTGATTGGCACCACCAAGAAGAGCCTGGCTCCTGCTCTTTAATACTAAGATCACCTGAGATACCCCTGCCTCTAGATACTTATATACATTAATGAGATCAAACCAGTGTAAATTCAGGAAGCATGTGTTCCATTGACTGTGTGTTGACAAAATGTTCATTGGAAGGGCAGTGATTTCTGATACAATTTTTTTGACAGTCACTTTGATCTGTTCCTGTATCTGGCTTATAACACAGCTAGAATCATACAGTTGTAGAATGTTAAGGGATTAAAATGGACTAAAAGATCATCTAGTCTCAACCCCTGCTGCCTTGGGCAGGGAAACCTTCCACCAGAGCAGATTGTTCCAGGCCTTATCCGACCTGGCTTTGAACAGTCTGGGACATCCACAGACTGCCTGGGCAACCTGTTCTAGTGTCTCCCTGTCAGAAGACTAAAGAATTTCTTCCTAATATCTAACCTAAATTTCCTGCCTTTCAGTTTGTCCCCATTACCCCTTGCCCTGTCACTACAGTTCCTGACATTAACTCCCTCTCCAGTTTCCCTGCAGTACCCTTCAGTTACTGGGAGGCTGCACAACCTTCCCTTCTCCAGGACGAGCAGACCCAACTTCCTCAGTCTGTCTTTGTAGGGGAGGTGCTCCAATCCTCTTACAACATTGTGGCCTCCTCTGGACTTCCTCCAACAGTTCCATGTCTTTCTTATGCTGAGGGCATTGGAACTGTGTGTACTCCAGGTGGGGTCTCAGGTGAGCAGAGAGGGGGGCGATCACCTCCTTTGACCTGCAGGCCATGCATTAGTTTATTGGCACAGCAGAGATGGGAGGGGAAAAATATTGCTGTAAGAAAAGAGAAAATTATGCTGGCAGACCTCAAGCTGGTGCAGTTGCTGCAAGAGGTACTTGTTTAATCCCACTTACATATTGCCTATACATCTCTGTGTATGTTTCATGATGTATTAGAGGTAATGCTATCCTGGTTTATCTTATAGTCCCAAACAAGGACTCAGATATGTTTCAGGAGGCCAAATTCAGAGAAAAAATTAACTCTGAAAGACAGTTGTTTCGCTTGTGAATTTAATGGGTGAGATAAATCACATCCTGAGTTACACTTTTTCCCACCGTCAATATAATTTGCTAGAGAAAAAAGCACAAGAAAAGTCCTGCACTATGAAACAGAGCTCCCTTCACCTCATTTAGTCAAATAAAATATGTGCCGAGTTTCTCCTATGAAAACTCAGAATGTGGTATGGCAGGAGACTAGCCTTTCCTGAATTTTGTCTCTCACAGAAACACAGCAATGTTATTTATTTTAAATAATCTCCAGCTGCCATGGGAAAGCGAAAAAAATTAAAATAACAGCAGTAAGTAGGCCCATACGTAACAACAGGAGATGATAAAACTGAAATGCTGTCATGAAGTGTATGCCATGCTCTCACAGAAACTTGCTGACTTTGTTCTAAAAATTCTTCTAAAAATAAACTCCCATGTTCGTTTTCATCAGTCTTCTTTCCTTTTATGTAAATAAAAGTAATATTGCACTGTTTCCCTTTAACTATAACTAGTGAATTTTGGATGACTGTCTAGCTATTTCCTCTTTTGCTTTACCACTGGCTCTTAGCCCTCAGGGGGATTTCTGATGGCACAAACACAAGTAGGGCATTGTGATTTAAAATGAAAAGCAAATCCAGTTACTTGCTCATCTAAAAATTGCAGAATAGGGATTAAGGAATATGACATATAAGCAGAATGGCAGTTTTTCAAATGGCCCAAGAAAATTATTTTCTGTGTTCCATCAAAATGAGTAACTGAATATTATTGGTTTAGATGCAAAGGAAAATAGTGAGCCATTAGATCTGTTTTGAATTCAAAAATGTGTGTGATATCTATAATTCAGATGGACTATGAAGTGTTCTTGCACTGTCAAAGCTATTATTACTTTCCTGCTTTCTTACCCTGTAAAATAAAGTCAAGATACCTCCTTTTCTAAAGGCAGGTGTTACTCCTTAAAGAGTAATACAAAATGTAAGAGTAGCATAGCCTTTGTTATTCATCTGATGTCTTGAGAAGGCTGACCTGAAACAGAGACTGGACAGAACTAGATAATAAAGCAGATATTTATTGAAATGCCTTGGACAGGATGGGCTACACCCAAGGTGGACTTAGAATGGTCACAAAATGGACAACCGCTCACAAAGTCTTAAACTTTTATAAGTTTTTGTCCATTTGCACATTGGGGTTAATTGTCCAGTTACAGCTCCAGGTCATAAAGCCCATTCTTCTTGTTTTTGTTCTTCAGTCCACCATAGTTTATGCTTTTGGGCCTGAAAGTTGTCCTCCTTGTCCTTGGTCTTCAGCAGGAAAAGGATTTGTTTTATCTACCTACTCTACGAAGAGAGCTTACTAGCACTTAATATGAGGCTCAGAACTACACCCCTAGGCAGCACAGAATCTGCAAAACATGAAAGCTACAATTCAAGGCATCACATCCATAGTGGTTTGTTGATGTGCCACACAGGGGAGAAAAGTTTATTACTGAAATATTAGACAAATAAAGCCTCACAGAAATATGAAAAGGCAAACAGACTACAAAGGAGTGTCAGGATTGTTTTGTTTCTCTCCATTCTTTGAAAGATGATGACATTTAATTCCAGTTTCTATACGTACTGAGATTTGGTTTAGAAGTAGTTTAAAAATATGTTTTTGAGCATTTATGAAAACACGGGTTTGCAGCTCTGCACTTCCAACATTAAGAAAGTCATTGCAACAAGGTAGTAGGATTTCTGTGACTCTTTCACAGTGTTTTTGATTTAAGAAATTAAATAATTAGTAGAACAGATGTTTATAGAGAAAAAAATTGAAATGCAAGTCTACAACACTCTGTAAGTATGCAAATGAGAAAGGCATTGCACAGCTTACATCTGGACATGACTCAGTTCTCAGAAAATCTCTCTAACTAGAAGCTCCCGCACAAAAGCCTGTAGTTTGTGGCAAGTCCAAAGTCAAAGCACACAATGACTAGGACTTGCTCCAGTTCCATTGAAATCAGTTAAGAGGTTCCCTCAAATTGCTGATGGCTAGTGACTTTCAAGTTATAGACTGAAATTAGAAAAACCTTCCAGCTTTTAACTTACAAGAACCTAGTATTTTATAACCAGACTCCTGTATCAGAAAGATGGTGTCTGCTTGGGGTCAGATTGCCAGATTCAATTTACAAGGTACAAGAGTCAAAAAGAACTGGTTTAAGAGGCACATAAAGCTACCAGCATCAGTCTGCTTCACAACAGCTACCGTGCACATCACTTCACATCAATCTGGAAGCTCCCCCAAAGCAGATTTGTAAAGGTCACTGCACATACACTGTTGGGCGCTTACAGCTACAATTAACAGTTCTACTAAATGGGTTTATGAAGACTAAAGGCCACAAAGAAAACATTAGTACACATCACTGCCATTCAGCTCAAGCCCATCTGCACTACAGACTCATGCTGTAGCTGTTCACCTTGTTTTGATGGGGCTGGATTTAAAGCCAAGCCAGGGTCTATAACTCATATTGACAGTAGCAGCTTAAGTAAGCCATCTGCCCTCTCTGACTACCTAGGAAGACCAAAGAGCAATTTGCCTATTCAGACAATCAAACTGGAGACATGTTTATTGCTACAACATGCAAAAGAAGCCAGTTTTTGAATAGATGTAGTTCTCATCCCCAGAAGAAAGTCAGTTTTTCAGGAGAGAGGCTCCTTGGGTGCAACAAGTCACCTACTAGGCAAGAGGGCTGCAAGTGTCCCACCCTTACTTCACATTTATATTGTATAATATGTGAACTTGCTGTAGCAGCACTGCTCCAACATCCAGGTTGTTAATAAAGAACCTCAACAGTACTGGCCCCATTATCATTCCCTGAAGTTTAATGCTAGTGAACTTTCTTCCAGCTTGATTTTGTGCCACATATCACAACCTCTGGACCTGATTGTTCAGACAATTTTCAGTTCACCTTACTATCCATTTATTTATCCCATATTTTGTCAGCTTGTCTTGTTAGAACATTGTGAAAGACAGCATTAAAACCCTATTACAGCCAAGGTAAATAATGTGTCACTGCTCTCCATTCATGCAGCAAGCAAGGCAATGCACTGTGGAAGGATATCAAGTTGGTTAAGCATGACTTTCTCTCTGTAAGTGCATGGTGGCTACTTCTGATGACTTTTTGTCCTTTCTGATATTGGAAATGGTATCCAGGATTAGTTGCTCCATCATCTTCCCGGGGGCTCACCTGAAGCTGGTTGGCCTGTTGCTCTGATGATGTTCTTTTTTGACTTTCTGGAAGATAGGTGTGACATTTCCTTTTGTCCACTCTTGAGGAACATTCCCAATTGCCATGGCCTTTCAAAGACTATCAAGGGAGGACTCTCAAAGACATCAGCATTGTCATTGGTGGAGTATGTAAGGCCTACTTGCTTATGTGCTCCTTAAACTGGTCCTTCTCCACCCAGGGAAAGTTTCTTTTGCTCCAGACATTTTCTCTAGTTCAGCATATTCCTCTGGTTGCAGAGCCTTGAGATTCTTGAAGGTTAGGATTGTTTTATTGCAACAGACCTAATAAGGTGCTCCAAATTTACTAATAATCCAAGGTGGAGAGTTTGATTTAGGTGCATACAAATACACTGTAGAGATAGGTGTCTTTCTGATAATTGAAATAGTAGTATGTAGCTCTGCATGGATCATTACTTCCTCAGAAACACAAGAAAAACTAGACTAGGCTTTTGATGCCTTGCCATTTGTTTTCTTAAGAGTATCTGCTTTGCTAAAAGAAGTCAGAGGAAATGCACAGAAAAAAACTCTTATAGCATGCTACATTTCTATAAAGATGGTAAAGTCAACATTTTGTGGTGTTCTAAGTGGTGTATGAAATAATAAGGGATAATGTGCTTGAAGGGTGTCTTTTAGTTCATTCACACACAAAACTCATTCATTATCAGGAAGAAAAAGCCTTATGTAGGGACAGTAGAAAAAATTGCCTATTTGCAAGTATTTCTGGAACCCACTTGCAAGCCAGGTCATTGATTCACCTTTTCAGGATAAAGGCTTATTACCAAAAATAAACAAACAAAACCCATAATCATGTAGAACTGCTGAAGCCTGCAAGAAGCCTCAAATTCCTGCCTTATTAAATTTGCTTAATGTACTCTGGCATCCATGCCAACAAGGAAGATGGGTGATGTCATTGTGAGGCCACTCAATCATCTCTGACATGCCATTTGGGAGGGTTCCTTAAGCCTGAATGAGGGCAATTACCGTTCATATCTTCAAGAACAAGTTCACCGAAAAACATTTTGAATTCCTCACTAGTGAAAGATTAAACAGAATCTCCACAAAGCAATGGCACATATGTTTGACTTCATAGTTTCTCCTTTTAGAATGTGCTGCATTAGAAGTTCTTACATCCAAAGGAAAACTTGTCAGCCTGCCTGACACAACTGTCCTGAAAGAAAAATTAGTTGTCCACAGATGATAACTTTCTAGCCTGTCTGATCAAACTGATTGCAACTGTGTAAGTCATAAGCATCTTTCTGTCCTATAATCTCACCTTCATCTTCTCTGACACAACTGAAGAGACCTATTTAATTTACAGCAGAAATTGTAAATTCCCTCAACACCATCAGAAGCATTCAGTGAAATTTTTTTCTTTGGTAGTATATTTGAAAATCTGTTCAGTTAATTAGTTTCCAATCAAGTTTTCTGGACAATCTGTATTACATCTTTGTTCTACAGTTTGTATTCCCAAGGTTACTTCACAATACATTGTCTTAGTATTTTAGTATCACTTCTGAATGTGAAACTTCTGCAACTCCTAAGGTAATAAAACTAATTGAAATATTAGGAAATAATATACCACTTATTTTATGTATTACAGGCCTGTCAGCTTCCTTAGAAACAATGAAGCAGTGGCCTTTTCTGGATGTGATTTACAGACACAAAAGCATTCCGTGAGGTGCAGAATGATTATTTCACCTTGCCCAAACCCAACAGAGGTCACAAAAAGTTGAGAAGAATCTGACTGCATAGAAACAACTCATGCAAAGAAGTATAAATAAAACTATCTCTTTAATTCTATTTCTGCTGTAAACTGCTTTTTAAAGTGTGATTATTTTTTATGGTTTAATTGAACCTGAAATACATGATTGCCACTCAAAATACAGAGATTGTTGAAGTCCATATCAAGTAGAAATCACAATTTACTGCAGACTGTTGCAAGGTAAGGAAGTTGAGTTAAGAAGGCTCTGGTAGAAGGGAAAAACCATTCTCTATTGACGGGGATTTTTTTTTTTTTAACCTTTTTAATTGATTGGCATTTTTAGAAGAACACTGAAAGGTAGTTTGACTATATGGAAAACTGGGTAGTCAAGAGTTCTTGAAGCTCTTTTGAAGCTCTTGGATCTGCTAAGTTTTTTTCATTTCCCTCCTAAAACAGCAACAGGTTTATGACTGAATTCCATACAGAAGGTCACGTATTGCACCACTTTCCCCTATCTAAGTGTCCAAGTAATCTAAATTCTGAAGACATAGAAAGCACCCATTTTCAGCTGCCTTATCACAAAATACATTAACTTGACTTTTTTTTCTCTGGGTCATCAAGGCAGTAGCATCTATTTGATTGTTTATTTTTCCGGTCACAGTTCAGTTTTCTTTCTATTACTTTCAAGTGTTAGAGATCTATTTCCTTGCAACAGCACACCTAGGTTCTGATCTGCTGGTGGAAAGAGACTGGATTCAGATGCAAGATCCCTCTTAAGTGGGAGCTTGTGACTAACATGCATAAACCAGCTGGGAATGGGTTTGGTTATGACGTCAGCCCACAGATTGTAGTGATGAGTTGGTCAATGATGAGCAATGTCAGCCAAGCAGGCCAGGAGGCTGAGATGTAGACTGGCACTCCCATACGACTGCTGAGGGAGGACTGACAGCCCCGAGCTAAGCTGACAAACAAACATTTTCTTTATTCTCACTGTTTTGTGTGTCACGGGTTTCTGCATCACACACTTTTCAACTGTTCCTCTGACAACAGATGTATTATTTCTGTCCTATGGCTCTCCCTTATGCCTTTTATAATCGTGTGGAGACTTCTTAAAGCAATAATTTACATTTACACACCTCTCAGAAAAGTGAGAGTATTAGTCCTCTCCCTCTCTGCCCTCTATTTACAGAGTGTACTCTCCTCCCTCCTCTGCTCCTACAGAGTAGAACTGAAGTACAACCAGATTAGAGTGGATGGTGTCTACTTACTCCAAATGCCAATTCAGGGGTGCCAAAGACCAGATATTTTTATATATGGGTATTATGTTAGTTCAGCACATTTTGCATACTGATTTGTAGCTACAAGAATTCAACAGATCTGTAAATTAAACAATTATGCCTTGAATAAGCCAGCTATATGAATTCAGTTTGACAATTAGATGTGAAAAGCTTATTTTAGCCCAGTATCATCCAGCAGTTTGTGGCAAAAACAGAATCAGAACTCGATGATTTAGGGACCAGCTTTCTCTTCCCTAGAGCTTTGGTCAGTTTCCCTGCTGTCTTACAAAATACCAGATATACAGACTAGGACAGTCACCTCCATCATATCTGATACAGTCTGGGGCAAGATTGCTCTTGAGGGGGATATTTTACTGACTGTCCACTAAGCATGCTGAAAGAGGTAAAAATGATGACTGAAAAATCTTAAAACTAGCAGCCTCTATAATTTGTATAGCCCTAAATATGTGCTTTGTGTCATGTGTGTTGTTAGGTCAAAAATTGCAAGCCAGTGCACCCACTCCAGTGATACACACAGGGATGGAATATAGAGATCTCTGTTCCTTCAGCTCAGGAAATACCTGAAGCAGAGAAGATAGTTGTGAAGAAGATAGAAGGAGAAAGAAAATATACTGACGGTAAGCCTCTAGCTAAATTTGAAATCTTTACCAATTTTGAATATATTCTAACGTATCATAGTCCTTCTCTTGTGATTTTTAGGGGAAAAAAGATGAAGGCATCATCTGCCTTCTTCTCATGCAGACCCCTTATTTATAACCCCATTTGTCTCATAATATTAATAGCACTAGGGAAAGGCTCTTTGAGTTTCACAATTCAGTCCCCTCAGCTCCTATTTCCAGCAGCATTTCTCATGGAAACAGTATCCTTCAAGTTCCCCTGTCCCCCAACTTTCAGTCCAGATTCTTATGCTTCTCAGATTTTTGGGCTTCACAGCAGTGTCAGCAGTCTACTGGCCCAGTATCTGCCAGTACCACTTTATTCTGTCAGTCTTCCCTAGTTTCTCCTTATATCTTTTCCCTTCTGAATCTCTTCCTGCCTCTGTAACCATTAATCACTGTCAGTAAGAGTTGCATCATTCACATCATCCCAGCCACCCCTCCCAAATATTGTGTGCAATCTCCATCTCTCACTTCTTCCTGTGGAAGCAGCTTAAACAGCTACTTAAACGACACATGATCTGGTGAAGGGACAAGTCAGTCCATTACTGTAATTTACTGAACTGTTAGCACATCTGGACTCATTCACAGTACACAGCCTTGTTCTCAAAATTGCATGAGAAAGTTGGTCAGAGCAAAAGGGAAATGTGCTGATCTTCTTAGCTTGTCAGAACTCGTGTGGAAACTAAAATTCAGATGTTGGGCCGAAATAAAGAAAATCTGCAAATTCTTGCTGTCACCACAAGGAGATGTACTGCCTTTCACTATTGTCTGGGTGGCCCAATAAAAAAATGACATTGTCATTGCTAGTAAGAAAACATAACACTAGCATTGCAAGACCACAAGAACCATGAGCTGTTAGGATTGTTATTAGTGTGCGTGAATTTACTCAGTGCAAACTGAAGTTGGGTACCTTTTGTTATGATCTAGAATTTAAGTGTTGGATAATACCAGAGACCCTGAAAATGTGTGCACAGGCTAAAAACAGAGGCCACAAGACTATAAACATTCTCCTGGCAGTCAGCTTCTGGTTCTTGAGGAACTATAATCTTAAGGGCTGAGAACACTGCTTTCGGTATAACAAGGAGGAGAAGAAAGCAATCAAACAAGTGCATATAGCTTATGCACTGTTTATGAATAAGACAAATAAATTATGTGGCCATGGGAAGTTAACACTCCCAGAACTGCAGAGTGTATCATCCAAGGAAAGGAGACCAGAGAATTAAAATTCACTGATAAACTCCAGCATTTTTTAAATGTACTAGATCTTGATATTTGAAAGGAATTGCTGCTGGCAAATGGTTGTCATCACTGGATCATCATGGAATTTTCTTCTTAAAAAGTATGTCAAAGCTGCAAGTACATCATCTGTTTCAAGGAGCAAGGCTCTTCAAATGTCTTTTATCCTGCCAGTCAAGTTTTAGGGCTGTATAGAAGCCTGTGTCTGAGTGCATAAACTACATGCACTTGTTGTCTCAAGCTCTGTAATCCCTGAATAAAGCATTACCACACATAAATTCAGTTTGCCTAGTGTGATAACTATCAGTGTGACAACCATCACACTGACAAGCTCTGAAACAGTCAAGCAATTGCACTAAACAATCATTGTAGGTGCCTTCCAGCTGGAAGTATTCCATTGTATTCTACGTATGCTTCTCATTATTGTCCATAAATACATCCATTAAATCCTCAGCGTGAGTTGGCTCTCCCACTGAAATAAAAGACAAACCTGCAACAGTACCAGGGTTTTAGACAGGACATAGGAACACAGAGTTTTACAGAATACAATGTTGGAATTGTTGTGGCCAGACCTTCATTTGGAAGTGTTAGGGTGTGTAAAACCGCCTGGGTTGGAATAGTTCTGTTTCTGTAATATTATTATTTGTTTCTTACTTTCATGCTTTACATTAGAAATATATATATGTATATGTATATAGATGCATGTGTGTGTATATATATCACTCTATATAACCTTACTTTCAATTCTACTGCTTTAATACTGAATAATTAAAGCACAGGAGCTCAGTCTTCTATCATTTTTAAGCTATAATATGCAAAATATGATTCTGTCATTGCAAAATTATTCCAGAAGCTAATTACTTGTGTTCTGGAGGCATGTTTTTCCTGCTTCTTTACCTGATGATTGAACAAGGAACTTGCCCCAGGGAGGAAGGGCATGTCTGTTCTGTGGAGATGGTGGTAAATGTTTGTGCAGGAAGAACCTAGAGCACATGAGGAACTACAAGAACAAATGGACTTTTGGCCTCAAGCCATGTAGTTTAGTTGGAGAAATGTCTCATGGGGTAGGTGGTTTATTAAAGTGTAAACCAAAATTCACAGAGATGCAGCACATTAGAGGCTTGCTTCAAATACTGTAATTAAGAAATTCTTAATGAGCTGCTTTTTCAGTCAGCAAACTTTTGGAGTAAACTTCATTATAATTATTCTCAGTGTTTGTAGGCATGCAGTATTAAGGTTACAAATTTTTGCATAGCCAATATTGACTGTCTGGTGTTTTCATAAAGTGTTAGTTAATGTTTAGTATTCTAAAGTTCAACAGTATGGCTTTCAATTCTATGTAATTCCTGAAATTATACTGTTATAGCCCATACGGGGTACATCAGTAATACCTGCAGTATAGTTTTAACCTTCTATTTTTTCTCTGGAAAATTTTCGTAAAAACATTAAGGATGTATTACCCACTGCATAAATGCAAACTTTTTTACAGGGACTGTATTTCACTCAAATCTCTTTCTGTAACAGTCACCCCTAAAAAAGCTACGCCTGCATTTGTATCCACCTGTGACTGTAGTCAGTGTAATTGACCAGTAGCAATGGAATGAGTTCTGTTGTCAGGAAACTTTCTCTATGAGACAGCCTCAGGCAACTGACCTGTTTCTAGGGAACTAGCTGGTTTAAAACAGACTACAAATATTTTTTATGGCCTGCAAGTCTTGGTCACCAAAAGAAAAAAAATACATTTATGCGGCGTTCTCACCGTACTTTACAAAATTCAATTCTTTGTAAAAGGCAGCATCCTGTTCGAGAACCACTGGCATATTGTAGTACATTGCTCATCAAAGCTATTTCTGATTTGAAATTGAGGCAATTTCTTAGATCTCTCATGTGGTACTACACAGCTTAGAGTCTGCTGGTTGTGTTCAATCAGTCATTGCAGTCTGCCAGAAGGATGCAGTTCTCCTTGGAGAACAGTCAATACTAGCAAAAATAATTATTGTACTGTAACTGTGGTACTAACATTGTGTGTCAATGAGGCCTTGAGACTTAACCCAGCTTCATATCCCTCACCAAAACAAAACAAACCCGATAAAACAAACAACAGGCATGTACCATAACATCATAACAACTGAAATTATTGATTTTCAGTTCCATTAAAAACCTCACAGACAGGCACAGAATGTCACAAGTGTATTTGCATGTCAGTCAGAGAAGGATTTTGGAGTAAAATAATCTCAAAAGTTTCCTTAGCCATTGCTTCACTTTTTACCAGTTATTTCATCCAAGTCTCTACAACTCCTGAAAGGAGAATGTAGTGTGGTGGAGGTCGGTCTCTCCTGCCGTGCCTGCAGTAAGAGGCCAAGAGGAAATGACCTTTAGGATAGACAGAGGAGATTCAGATTAGATACCAGGAAAAAAAT